>RJWH01004464.1:91902-106510 GCA_004363575.1 Solenodon paradoxus | reverse complement strand
GAGGGAGAGGGGGAGGGGGAGGGGGAGGGGAGAGGGGGAGAGAGAGAGAGAGGGAGGGAGAGGGGGAGGGGGAGGGGGGGAGAGAGAGACGGAGAGACAGAGAGGGAGAGAGAGTGACGCAGCTATACTGTTACTTTCTCAAGAGCGAGCAGACGTTAAGATGATGTGTATTACAGCCACACTATCTGCACACACACTATATATTAGACACGTAATGTACATGTGTGTACCGACACACAAGTTTATTGTGGAATTTTTAAACATGCACAAAAGGAGCAACAATACTATTTCCACGGACCCAAACTACAAGGATTTGCTTCCTTCCTTCCTCTTCCCTCCGGAGCCATCACTGCTGCTGGTGCTGAAGCACCTGGGAGCTAGCTCCTGGTGTCCTTTCACCTCCACTGGCTGTGTGTCCAATGGTGCGTGGGGGCCAGGTCACCCCGGCGCTCACCAGCCCTGCTCGTTAATGAAACTGCTCAAAGCAGCATGCTCACGAGAGGAAGGGCTCTGGGACTCAGAGTTCTGGTTGTTTCTGGTTCCGATCCTCACTTGCTGTGGGACCTAGGGATTCCTTCCACCTCTCTGCGTTTTCAGGTCTCAGAGATCTGCCAAGGGATTGAGTGAGACACGATTCCAAAGCCCTCGGCACCGGACCTGACACAGGCTACGGGCATGGTCAGTTTTCATTTTCTGCGGCTTATGTTCTATATGTTCCAAGGACCTTCAGCCTCTAGAAAACTTTCTTGGATGTGGTTTGGCAAACTTCTGCTGTAAAGAACTACATAGCAAATGTTTCGCACAGGCAGCCCAGTCTCTGTTGCAACCCTTAAATCTGCTAGCATTCAATGAATGCAGCAGAGACCATCAGCAGACAGTTAGGCAGGGCTGTGGGCCCATAAGCATTTATTTAAAAAGCAGGCAGTCACTGGATTTGGCCCGAGGGTGATAGTTTGCAGACCCTTGCTCTCCACAAACATTACTCAAGATGCAATCCATGCACCCCGCTACTGTGCTGACAGCTAAACATGCTGACGCCTGCGTCCCCTCTGGATAGAACCAGAACTTTGAGAACCTGTGTTCTGACTTAGAACCCAAGACGCTTCGTCGGTCTGCCAAGCCTGGACATTTAGAGGCAAGGAGGAGTGTAAGTCTGACACAAGCAAGGCTTTGACGCAATGCTGAAGGTCCTCGTCCTACGGACACTACGGACATAGGTGCTGTCTGCTCCAGGGCAGGAGTGAGACTTTCTACTCTTCCCTCAGGCTCAGAACTCAGCGTCCAGATGGACAGAAACCAGCAGCTGGGGCTTCCCAGGAGAGGGAATCTGGTGAGCCTCTGCGCTGTCGGACAGGGGCTGTTAGAAAGCGGGAAGTGCTGTCAGCAAGGTCTAGATTAGCCTCACCTTTGATGCGCGCCACAGGACAGGCCTGCGCTGGGCACACTCCAAGTGTTTTACCTGGAGTATTAACGTGTTTTGATTTCATGGAAACACATGAACTAGGTCGATGACACCCCGGCCCCTTTCTCTGCTAAGGAAACTGATGTCTAGAGGTTAAGTAACTTGTCCAAGGTCATGCAGAACAGGGATTTGAAACACAGCAGAATTTATAGGATGTTTCGAGTCACACACGATTCTCATAAAAATACTGCACATATGAACTTCAGGAGCCCAGGTTGGGCCAGGATGAGCTCCCAGGGCAGGATTCCAGTCCTAATTTGTACCATGTCGGCCAGGCCATGCTCTGTGTCTCCTTCTCCAAGAGGACACCAGCCTGGGTTCCACCTGCTCCAGCCCAGGTCAGGGACACCAGAAGCAGGGCTGCCCCTCCATGCCACCTGAAGACCAGACAGACCTCAACCTCCACCTCATCGAGCAGCCCCTGAGCAAGGGGGAGGTGGTGGAGGAAGAGGGTTGAGGGGTTCAGTTCTGGTCTTACAATTCATGCCTCTGTCGCTGTGGCGAGTTCCTTCATCAAGAGTCAAGGGCCCCTGACTCCCTATGTGCCATGAGGAACCACCGCTACGTCGCGGGATGAAATCCAGGGCACACAATGAAAAAGTCTGCTTAAAGGGCTGGGGCCTGAGCACCCCTCCTGCTGGCTTTCACATGTGGCTTGGAAGCCCGGGCCCAGACTGCTCATCTGTAAAGGGGAAACAATGAGAGCACTCATGTTGCTGGGCAGGCAGTTAGAGAAGGAGGCGGAAACGGCGGTTAATAGAAGATGACTGGCTCACATGTAGTCCCTAATGAAGGGCACAGCACCGGTTGGACACTGATCGATATCAGTACATACCTGTCTAGTAGCATGGAGCACGTAGTAGGGCCGCAAGAAATAAGATGCACAGTGATAAATTATGTGTGATTAGGGGTCGTGGGATAATTGAGAGTGCCCAGCGCCGTGCTGGCCTATGAGAGTCACCCTGGAGGTTGCGGATAACAGTACAAGTGACATGAGACTGTCAGAGCCCTGAACACAGTAACTGCCCAAGCCTCCCTCCACCCTGGCCCCCGCCGCCGCACACTCCGGGGTTTCCTGGTCTTCATCCAGCTCTCAGCTGGCTCTCTTCTCTCCTGAGGCTGCTCCTTTACTGTCATTGTCTTTGCCATGGTGACAGGAAGCAAAAGCCAAGCCCTGACATCCCCGGGCCCCAGGCCCCCAGTGGGCTCTCAGATTAGATTAGCTGGCAACCCTCTTTCCAACTGTCACCGGCTGCCCCTTGCAGTGTTGGCAGGGGTGTCACGAAGGCCTCACAGCCTGAGGTGCTGACAGAGACCTGGGGGTCCAGTGGCCAATGCCCGCAGCAGTTTGCACCTCACCGACACACAGGGCTCAGTCCCTGCAGGACTGACAGTATCCGCTGTGGCTGGGACCCTGGTGTCAGCCCTCCGTCCCTCGTGCTGCTCGGAGAGTCCACCGAGGACCCACTCCAGAGGACGAGGATGCGGTTGCACCTGGCTCGGGCCCCACATCATAACTCGGGCTGGTAGACAGTTTCCACCTGTGTCCTCGGAGTGCACCATTCCCGGCCTTCTGGCCCTGCAGTCTTCCTGCTGGAGATGGTGTCAGAGACACACTGCAGGGGAAAGTGAAGAACGGACAAGGGGCTTGGAAACTATACACCTGACCCCGGTGTCACAGACCCAGGTGCCCCACTCTCGAAGTGAGTTTATGCCACTAAGCTCTACTGTCCTGTCTGTAAAATGGGCTCTTCGCATAGAGCCCAGCACGGGGGTCAGCTGTCCTATGCTTTACCCATTTACCCTGTGAACTGGCACTCATGTGCTTTGCAGGTAAACCTGCTGCACCCCGCAGGGGGCAGGCGGGAGCCCTGGGACGGAATGTGGGTGGGGACGGGGCGGGGTTCCTCTCTATTATTTTTTTTTAATTTTAGGACAGCAGTTTTGTTCAGACCAGAGAGACCTGGAGTGAAACCCTCTGACGGAGCTCTTTACCAGGAGCTCCCAGCTTCTCTTGCACCCCCTGCATGTGGCGGGAGGCTCGCACCACCTGGCAGGCTAATCTTGAAGAGCAAAGGGAGGGACCACCGAGTCCTCGTCTGGCCCATCGTGGGCACTGGAGGGTCACTATTTCCTATAAAGAGAAAGGGAGACTGAGGCAGAGAGGGCACTTCTGCCCCTGGTGCTGGCCTTCTTCCTCACACTGCCTGCCCGGGCTGCCCTTAGCCGCACACTCTGCAGAGTGGCTGCCACTTAACCACTCATACACCCTGACCCCAGGGCTGGCTGTTTTGGCAAATAAGGCCTCTTATGAGCCAGGTGAGGTCGGCAGTCAGCGTCTGCCCAATGCATGGAAAAATCTCTAGACGGGTAAGTGACTCCCTCTCCTTCCCTGAGATGCGAGTCACCAAGGAACATGCCGGCAGGGGTGATTTACATCCCATGCCTCCCACATCAGCGGGATGGAGGGGGTCGTGGGGAGCCGGGCTGTCTCGGTCCTGAGGGCCGCTGATAGAATAATGCCATGACCGAGCCCTTCCCGGCCCAGCCCCCATGCCCGCCTCCAGCTGCAGAACGCAAACATCTGCCGCATCATTAAGGCATTTCTATACAGAGCCGACCACAGGCTGACCCTGCGACCATTTCCACCATTAGATTTGAATGACCTCAGCAGCAGGGCTGAAAGGCCGGAGTATTAATTCACAGAACCACAAGCTCAATTTAAGATTTAATTTGAGATAACGAAGAGCTACTGAAAGTGTATTCAAACTTCTAAGCATGCAATAAAAGGCCTTCCCCTGTTTTTCGGGTTGAATATGAATCCAGTATTTCTCTAACAGAATCTAGTCACAAATTTACAAACAACATGCAAGCTTCTTGTCTCTTTGTCCAGTTCATTTTGCTTAATCGAGACCCCCGGCACCATTTCTTTTTAGCTACCTTTTTCACATGCTTCCTAATTTACAGAGAGCTGTGCTTTGGGGATTACTTTTCGGCTTGATTGATCCCTGAAGAGGAGACAGGCTTCCTGAGGAGCCCCCCGCTGCAATGTCCCGCTTCTCCTGGTTTCCAACTAAAATATGCCACGTGTCTGCCCAACGACGATGGTGTCTGCTGAAAGTTGGGTTCTGCAAGACTCAAACCACACGCCGCCCATTGGAAAGCTGCCTCTTGCTTCTGGAAAATGTCTAGAGTCTGAAGAATCTATTTCTGAAATATTTAAAATTCTAGTTGGAGATGGGAAGTTTCAATGGTTTGCACAGATTTCTAGACACCAAGGAGTTTATTTTAATACTCGGAATTCAAGTTGGAAAATGGGAATGGTATGCTTTGGACTTGGAGGCTGAATCTTAGAAAGTCTGTACTGATCGTCTGTCTTGCATCTGGCAATGTGCTGGGTTATCTTTTTGCATTTTCTCGAAGGCTCAGTCCCGCTGCAGAAACTGAAATCCTAGCCAGCCTTACCTTTCCAGAGCCTCTTCTGCAAAACATCACACACCTCAGTGCTTCCTGAAAGCAGTGCTAAAAGCTACATGCACATAAACACATGGGCATAAAAACACCACTGGCCACCTGAATTTGACCCGGTGGCCCTGCTGGAAATGAGCGAGCCATCCGGGAGCCATAGCGCACACACTGGTCACTGGGACGGGCAAAGGCAAGGACCGCAGCATTTCATAATCTGCAATTCATGGACTTGTCGTCTTCGGGTTTTCGAAATGAGCCATGGGCTGGGAGGGCACACTGGAGGCCGGACACAGCTGGCTTCAACCTGATGTTCACTGTGGCCAGCTGTGTGATGGGGGAAGTCAGGTTGCACGCCTGGGATGTAGTGCCCTCGCTTTTCTCTTTCTGCATCTGTCCTCAGGTAGCAACGAGGGGCCAGGGCAGCAGTTAAGTCACAACTCCAGACACACAGGAGAATGGTGAAGAGCAGTGACCCCCCCCACCCCCCAACCCAAGTAATGCCGTGTGGACGGTGTCCCCTTATTTGGGAATCGGGTATTTACAGATGTCATAAAGAATCCACTGAGCCCCTAGTGCACAGCAGGGTCCCGATGCCAATAAGAGACCAAAAAGGACGCCCAGTGGTACAGGGGGATGGACGGGGCACCAACCGGCGTCCCTGCGCGAGAAGCCCCCACACACCAGGGCTCACTGAGAGCCTGCGAGCGGGTTCCCCGTTTCCAGAAAGAGCCAGCCCTGTCGGCACCTTGGTTTTGGACTGCTGGCCTCCCGAAGGGCAGGGCAGTGGCACCCTCTTGGAGTTTCCAGGCACCCAGTCTGCGGTCACGTGCTATGGCCACCCCAGAGCTCGCGCCGGGGCAAAGCACCAGCCACTGGCCCGAGGAGACGCTGGTGCTTCTGTTTCCAGGGGCCTGGGCAAGCCTTCCAGGGCCACGCTATTGTGGTCTGCCTCCCTCCAGAAGAACTGCTTCGTTTTCTAGGCTGGCAGGAATGGGGCCAAGGAGAACTTCCGAGAAGGCCAGTTTGGGATGTGAAAATAATACAGGAAGGCCAACCTGTCCCCAAACAATATCACTGGGTCCCTCTGACCCACAGCTCCTTGCAGCACACTGAGGGCACCACTTCCTCTGGTCATGGGTGCGGACAGTCTGCAGTGACCACAGTGCCAGGTCATGTGTGGGAAAGAAGGTGCCTGCCTGGGACACTTGGCATTTGGGCACTGAAGTGTGTAAGCAGTCATGACTGCCCTTGCTCTGTGTCACCACACAGGCCTAAGTAGCTGGGCCTCTCACATCCCTGGCTACCTGGTCTGGTCTGTGTAAACCTGGAGCACATGCTAGAATGCTGGGTCCGTAAGAGACCCTCCTGGGTGTCAGAGAATGAAGATGACAGTGACAGATAGATTGTACGAGCAAGACCTTGCTTGCATTACTTAGGTTCCCCCCACTGCCATATCATCATCTCCATTTTACAGACGTTGATGCCAATCAAAGAGCAAGAGAGATATTAAGAATAACCAGTCTAGGAGGATGCAGACCCAGGTTGAGTTCAAGTCTCGCTGATTCAAAAGCCTGAATCCTGAGCTACCATCAGAGGCCACCCGGCATGTCAGTCGATGAAGACGAATTTTAATGACACAAAAGGGGTCCCAGGCCAACACCTACTTCAGTGTTTCCCGCGCCCAGGTATCAGCCCTAAGTGAAAGTCTATACAATGGCTGTCCCCTCAAAGTAAGCTCCCTGGAAAACCCAGGCGAATGAAAATGATCCGTGGTGATGAGAAGGTTGACCTCTTGAGAAATTCTGTCATGGTGGAGAGGTGACAGCTGAGAGACTCGTTTTCTCCAAGTCAGGGGGAAGAGGCCTGCCCCAGGGGGCAGCAGGGCGGTGACTGGAGGGGCTTCGGAGGGTGGTGAGAGAAGACAGTCCACGGGGCGTGACCTGTCCGCTTCTGCACCAAAGCCTCGCCCCACGCCCACAACTGCAGGACTTAACAGGGGCTCAATTTGAACTTCTCTGTTGACATAGCTAGTGCTGGCTCCAAACAAGAGGTTTTGTGGCCAACTTGGCGGGGGTTGGGGAGCTTTGATTGGCAAATTTGAAGCAGAGTTCAGCCAAGTTCTATATCTATTTTGTAGTGCACTGTATGTGCATCGAAAGGAGCCAACTCTTCTGATAGATTTTCAGTTTTATGGTTGTTGGTAGCTGAAGATATTAGCTCTTTAAGTGGACAAATGCTTCTGGCAGGCCAGGCTGTACTAGGAAGAGAAGAAATGCCTTCGGGTTCCTCCGAAAATTAATGTAATAAGATGCATTAATCAGAATTCTATCAAGTCTACATACTTGGCCTGGGCTTAAGAGGCAATACTTTGAAATTGCACTTGGCTAAGCTTCCCTATTCTTCGCGCATCAGAGTAGGAGAAAAAAACAAAAACAAAAACGGAACAGAGCTAATGTTTAAGGAAAACTGGCAACAGGAAAGGGTTTAAGCAACTTTTAATTTTTCAGCTCCACTAGGGGTTGCAGAGGGTTACAGAGAGTTACAGAGAGTTTGACCTTTGCATTTCCACAAAGTTAGTTCAGACGGAGATCAGAAACAGTCAGATCCCAAGCCAGTTCAGGACCGGTCTGGGCAATGGCTGGGACCCAAGTTATGTATTCGTTTGCTTCTGCCTAATAATAACTTACTTCGGGACTTGCAGTGGAATCTTGGCAACTGCCTGCCGCTGCTTGTGACCAGGTGAGGAGGGATTTGGGGAGCTAACCTAGACGGCACAGGCGAGCACTCTGGCATGGCAGGACCTGACAGAGAGGCCCTTCTTAGGAAGCGAAACACCCTGAGCCCCGACATCGGGGCCAGTGCTGGTTTCACAGTGACTGGGCATTGACAGGCACCGCACGCTCACAGACCTTCAAGGGACACACAGTCCTGAACACGGTCCTGCAATACAGTTGTACTTTCTTGTGACGCAGATACATCTGTATTTACCATTATAAGTCAGAGTACCCAAGAGATGACTATTTTTAAAGACAAAGAACCAGGCTTTTGTGGAAACATTCTTCTCCCTTGTATCAAAAAAAAAAAAAAAGAAAGAAAGAAAGAAAATGAAAAAAACCGTGGCTCCTTCTTGTCTGGCAGACTTCAGTAATTGGCAGGATTTTGAGTAAGCTCTTTTAACAGCCCTCCGTTTCTATTTTCACATTAAACACATTTGCAATATCTATTAAAAGCACCAGTACTGAAGCACACACCAAGACTATCAACGAGCTTACATCTGCAGCCCTCTGCTATCAGGACACACGAAGTGAGCGTTCGTATAGTTTTATTTCTTTGGGGGCTCAGATGTTGGGAGGCCTCTTTCTCTTGTCTCCTGGACCTACCCCGGGTCCCAAGTTTTACATCAAATCTACATCTGAGAATCTTTTTCACAAGGGGCCAAGCTCAAGATCTGATGCAAACACTACTAGATTCTGCCTTCATCGGGGACCCCACAGGGGAATGACAGAACAGACATGTGGACATGTCTGCCATGTTCTGACGGGGACCCAGGGGCATACAGTTCTAGGACGATTGAGCAATACCCCAGGAAGGACGCACAAGGTCACCAGGGGAGCTGGGAACATCTGGGAGAGAGCAGGGCCAGTAAGTAGGATGGGAAGACAGCCTCCTGGCCCTGAAGAGATCTTCAAAGTCACTCTCAAGGTTACATTAGGGCGCACACAGAGCCAGATGTGAGTGTGGGCTTGCAGGCATCCAGGCAGCAGGATGAGGGTCATTTAAACACAAGCAGAGGGGTGTGTCTGCCTTGGCTTCAGACGGACAGGAGCACACCTAGCTCTTCAACTCCTGTCCAGATTTCTTTAGAAGAACAGAAAGGAGAGGCTCGGAAGCCAGGGCGCGGGAGTGGGGCCTGTAACGCAGCGACAGTCTTTCAGAGTCTCCTGCTGCCCTCCTAAGTGTGATTTGGATGGAAGCGTCTGCATTGGGCAAGGAGATGGTCGGTCACACGCTGACATCTCAAGCCGGATCTACTGGTCAAGGTCCTGGCAAGACACAGATGGCACAGGCCAATGAGCAGTGGGGGGGCTGCCGGCAGGTGCGGCAGGGCCACGGAACCAGCGAGGCACCCGGCAGCCCACACTGAGGCGCAGCAGAAAGCACTTGGCAGCTGACCGAAGGACGCGCCGGCACCGGGAGGCAGTCACTACTCCCGGAAAGTCAGCATTTGTTCTGAATTTCTGTTGCTGCCCATCTTGCTAATGCCAAGCCCCAGGAGGACAGGGCCAGAGATGTCACTGAGTCAGCCTCACAGGACACAGCAGCAGGGGAGAGAGACCTGCAGGGGACAAAGGTAGCCAGAGTATGGCGCAGACTCCAGAAGGCTGGTGGGGACCTTGAGGACCCCATGCAAGGTTCCAGCAAGAGGTCAAGTAGGCAGGATGTGGTTCCTGTTTCTTTGTCTCCGTTCAGATGACCTTGGCTGTGACCGCTCATGTATGAGGTACCATGTTAGGTGTGATCTAAAGGCAGAACGCTTTTCCCCAAAAAATCTGATTTGGGAAGCTCTATCCCAGACCTTCTCTCTGGCTTCTTCCAGATCTGAAGGAAGAACTGGGCGTGGCCTGTGGATTGTATTTGTCAAAATTGTCAATATTATTAAAAAGAACATGCCTGCTTTTACCACGACAGACCGCACACCTTCAGCTCCGCGCACAAGTGGAAAAGCCCAAGCTCTGAAGTGAAGGCTTATTTTAACTTTTCTATTTTTCAAGAGAGGCCAGGCCTTAGTTTTATTTGACAGTGGGGCAGAGGGAGCTAAAGATGAGGGGAAATCTTTACTTTTATTTTATTTTTTTAATACAGCTCTTGGAATTGAAATGGAAATGCACATATATTTCAAGATTTTTGGGAAACAGCAGATATTTCAACAGGAAAATTAAAAGAGACGAGGGACCGGGGAAATCAAATTCTAGAAAGATGCAAATGATTGCTAAGAGCCACAAACATGGAGAAATTCTTTACAAGGAGGAGTACTAGCCCCACAGATGACAGGGGCCAGCCTGGCCGAGCTCACTCGTCTCCTGAGAAGGTTCAGTGCTAGTTTCCTTGTGGGCTGATATTAGGTACAGAGACTTTTAAGCAAGAAAAAAAGGGAAAACTCCTGCAAGACACACAGGCATCTATTCCAAGAGCTGCAAAGCAGCCTGCGGACGGGGTGGGGGCCGGAAAGGGCGCAGGGCTGTTGGCATGGGGGCCCTACCTTTTCTAATAGAGATTAATGGCTTGCTCCAACAAGCAGCCCCAAACTTGGCAAATGTGCTGACCACCTGAAATTAGCAAAGGTGGTGGCTGAGGAAGGAAGACAAAAATAAAATGCGCCGAGTCTGAATGTGCCTCACTCATGCTCGCCTGACATATAACAAATAAAATTAACGGTGACAAAGAGAAAGCAACAAGTATTATGTGGGAAAAAACAAACCCCAGAGGGCTGCGGTTTCTCTGGAAGAAGCCTTTGGCTAACCAGACCTTGGGGTCTGAGGAGTCAACCCTCCGGCTCCCACACATGTGGCAATCGTGGGGGCTGCTGAACCTCTTCTCACCAAACTAGAGTATTCTGGCAAAAGCCAGCTCAAGCCCTGGTCTCTGTTCCCACCTTATAGTGATGTTATTCATGTGACATCAGCCATATCAGGGCAGGTCTGGATTCTCAGACACACAGCTGGAGAGCCTGCATGGGCTGCATGCACAGCACTGAGGAGGGAAAGCTAGGGTGCAGTTCAATGGAAAGCATTTAGAGCCTGAAACATCTCTGGGGATGCAGAATTCTCTGGTAGCGAAAGAGCAAATATCAGAAGCAATATTTAAGGTCAGTTTGAGCAGCTGAATTTTTCTACCCCTACAAGAAAAAATAAAACTAAATGTAGGGAGAAAAGATGTGTGTACTAAAATAAAAATTAAAAAAGCAAAAAAAAAAAACCCCAAAACACTCAGAAGGATCTCAGTATTTTTCCACATGATGAAAGTCATCAGATTTAGCAGAACTTTTACCTGTTAGGGTTCACTTCCCTTTTTTTTTTTTTCTTCTCAATCCACAACATTCTCATATTTATTTGTTTTCTTTTTTCTGTTTTTTAAGATAAATTCAGCAGTGATGTATGAAGGAGCCAGGCACCTGGGCTTTTTGGAAAAGTAGGTGTCTTTCAGAAAGATTAGATGGAATGGTAGTATTTTCCCCTTGTGTTATTTATAAAAGTTTTAACTATGAGAAACTATACCTGAAGACTGTATTTCAGCCCAAGCCTTGGCAATTCGTGCTGATTCTGGATTCATCAGTACCTTTGGATAAGATATTTCTTTTCCACAAACATTTTCAAGAAGCTGCTTGAGATTACACAGAACCTGAGACCTGCCACTCTGAATCTGTGCCAGCTTGCGGGTCCCACAACCCGCGGGCACCGACAGTTGTCTAGGCAATGACTGTCCTCTGTAATGTCACCCACAGCATGAGACGTGGCCCTAATATCCTCTGACTCCTTTGAAAGTTGGCAGATGTGTCTCTAAGCGGGGATACTCCCTCAAACATCACCGAGCACCCGTGCCAGCACAGTGCCCCGGGGGCCTCCGGGAGCAGGAAGACTTGAATTCCACTGCGCACTACAGAGCTTCTTCCCACGGGGGCCCACCCCTGTCAAGACCAGCAGAGATTGCAACAAACCAAGCAAGGGTTTACGGTCTAACGGGTGGAGACGTAAATGCAAAAGCAGGACATACTGACAGAGGCAGATGTGTGTCAGAGACGTCAGAAGGCCGCAGGATCAGATCTGACTGGTCTCCTCTTGGGAAGTACACAGCGCCTGCTCCTCCCGTGGTCTCGCTCTTCCTGATTCAAGCAAGATGCTGAGAATTCGTCTTGGCACTCATGTCCCTGTAGTACCTCTGGCAGCACTTTCACACTATCAGTCTCCTTCCTTCCAAAGCTGATCCTGCGTGAGGCTGGGTGCTGAGGATCTACCGCGTGGAACTGCATCTTCTAGTTATGAGCCCTGACCAGGAGCTGATGCGACACCTCCAAGCCTGTCCACCAGGCTCGGTGTCTGGAAGTCACTGGGAGTCTTGCTCAATGGGAAACTCCCTTAGTCCCAGGCTTCCGGTTGGGTTAGGCTGATGGGAGATAATGGTAAGAGCCCGAGGGAGGTAGGGTGACTACGCTGTTCCCTCTGAGAGGGCTGGCACCAAGCTGACTGTGTCCCTGAACTTAAGGCCACATTTCCACTCAAGATGGCGTTCTCTATACAGCCTGCCCTCCCAGCCTGCCCTTTTGGGATCCCAAATCTGGCCCCCTGCACCCTTTGGACCAAGGGGTGGTAAACAGCTTTGTGGGTGCCGTGTTTTCCACATGATCCCCCTACACCCGGGCTGCACTGTGACAAGAGGCAGCCTCAAAATATCCTAATTAAATGTGCCCACTGCTGCCTGTCGGGGGAGCCTGAAATCAGTGATGGGTGCCTTGCCTTTCCCAAAGCGATGTGAAGCCTCACTGATTTAGGAGGAAATTAGACATTTTTAAGGAAATAGACAGGAAAGGAGGGAGGAAAGAAGGGGAGGACAGAGGAGGGAGGAGAGGGGCAGGAAATAAAGGCAGCTTTGCAGTGAAGACGTGCAGACAGCTTCTAAACGGCATTGTAGTGACATGCACTGTGTACTAGTAAATACAATTCTCCACAGTGGAAAACCAACCTAGGAAGCCGATGAATCAGAGAGAGAAGAATGGCTCATGAATCACAACGGAAGAATTCTTTCAAAACGCGCCGCGTGCGCATGCGGTATGTCCCCACGCCGCCTGTCACCGGACACTTTCTCCAGGCCACGAATCAGCGAGGCCCCTCAGATTGCTCCCCGGTGGCCCGCGCGTCTCTGAAAGGCAGGCGCAGGGCCCCTGGGAGCGCCCGTCTCTGCTGACCTCTGCAGCCGGATCCCCGGGGTTCTCGCCGTGCCCCACCCAGCAGACGGGCCTCAGGCCGGCAGCCCGTGTCCTCGCCCGGACAGTGCCGGCCGGCGTCATGGAGCCCAGCAGTGGTGCCGTCTCTTTCGGCACGGTGACATGATGGAGCGTGTGTCTCTCTGGATCTTGCGCTGTCATTTGTCTTTTTCTATGGAATTTCCTCCCCTCTCTCCGGCATAAGATGATTAGTCTCCGAAAAGAAAGTCTTAATACAGTTACTCCTTCAGAGAAGAGCAAACTGAGTTTCTATCCCCACCTTTCTCCACGCCCGACATCAAAGTGGCTCCCATCAGGATTAGGTGGGATTTGCAATTAGAACCGAATGTCCTGTGCAGTGACAAGAGTCGCTGGGAAGAAATGACAGAGGGTAAAATTCTCCGCTGCTGCAGCTTTGTTCAAGGCCGTTGCGGGGCTGGTGGAAGATGCTCTCATCGGGTGGCTCCCCAGTGTGTTCCAGAGATGTTTCCTACGCTGACCTGTCACCTTCAGTGGCTTCTTACAGTAAAAACATTTTCTTTCAAAAGACAGCCTTCGTGTCCCAGCCTACCATGCTGGATTCTGTATTCTCCACTGGGTGGGGGTGGGGGTTGGGGTGGGGCTCTGCTTTCTGTTTCTCCTCCACAAAAGAAAACAAAAGTTGACTTCTAAAATCATTCCACTCAGATGTCCATTTCAAGGAAGAGGACACACGGTCCAAAGCAAGCTGTTCAGGAAAAACCTCTGCTCTCTGCTCGCCCGACTTGAGTGTCTCTAAGCAGGGAAAGGGCGGAGGAAGCTCTCCTGCACAGAACGCTGCACTCAGTCAGTGCTGCCTGTCGCTCTTTCACTACAGCAAGGACGAAGTCTGTGACCTGCAGGACCACAAAACTCCTTGATAATTGGTCAGGTCATGCGAGCTCTCCTCGGCACACTTAGCACAGTGCATGCAGGTGTCCTAACCGTGGTACCAGCTAAGGGCCTAGCAGAACGCAGAGGGCTCCACCAATCTCACAGCGGTATCACTTCTGTTCATGTGGATACTGAATAGCCGTTTAGGCTCGTGGCAGAGACTGGGACAATTAGACCAGCTGCCCAGTTTACCCATCTTTGCAGTATGGGGATTAATATTGGCCATTTAGGATGATCTGGGATAAATACTTGGCTCAGTGTAGGAAATGAGAGACACTGGCATATTTTTCTGGTGGAACTTTCATTCGAATCAATGGTGCATTGAGGAAGAGACCACTACTTCCCACATCCATGAATAGACTTTTCTTCCCTGGTGGTTGCTAGCTCTCCCAGCATGAGAGTATCTTCATGACACCAGGAAACACAGACGCCCACACTTTCAGTGAGCATCGGTCAAATACATAATGATGAATGCTACTCTGATTTAAACTGCTCTTCAAATCAATTTTTATTTTACACAATAGTATTTTCCCACATTTGAAAGCTATTTGCACCTACAGGCAAGACCTATTATTATCTATTCCATCTAGAATACAATACATATAGTGTAAGTGGATTTGAAGAAACCTTATTGTAATGCCTGGGTCCCAAGTAAATCCAGAGTGGTGGGGCACTGATTTTAAAGTAGGACTGGAAGAAGTCTGGGCTTCCTTGCGGGTGTCAGAGGAGGGGGATATTTTGAGAGACTGAGAAATTGACAGAGGACATGATCCTGAGGCTGAATTCCA
>RJWH01004464.1:0-91802 GCA_004363575.1 Solenodon paradoxus | reverse complement strand
GATGAACCCCTGCGATGGTGCCACGCCGCACCGGTGCTATCCAGGTAAGGCGGCACGCGTGGCTATGACGTGCTTGGAACGCAACTGGTGCCACTGAGGAGTCACTTCAAAAATTTCATGTAATTCCAATTAATTTAAATTTAAACATCTTCATGTGGCTAGTAGTTACCATAGCAGAGAACACATTCTGACATTTGCTCAGCCCTGACTAAAGAGCTCCTGACTCTAAGTAAGTCATTTCTTCTTTCTGGGAATCAGCTAACACCTGTTCAAGGCTGGAGCCCTTCAATCTAAGAGAATATTTCTTTCCAGAAGCCATAAAATGCTCCTAGATGAAATATAATTGCCTTATCCCGCAACACCCTGATTTTTGCCATATTTGAATCCAGTTTTAGCCACTGTTATTAATTAGAAACAGTGCGGAAGCAAAAACATGTAAAACAAACCTGAGCCCTAGATGTTAAAGCTGTCATTTTTTACATGGCCTCGTGATTCAACGATTAATGGACCTTAAAACAATCATAAAACATCAAGGCCCTTGCTCAAGCTGAGACGAACAAGAATGGTTTTACTTCTGCTCCAGTCTTCTTGTTTTAAATTCATTGAGTGTCACTGAGCTCTGTAAACACTTTTAAGGATTTTGACATTGTGGTATGAGACGCTGTTAATCTGCTTCCTCCCTGACCTTCACTGGCCAGCGGCATGCTGCGACGCGGTGGAAAATTCATGAAAAACAGCAAGGATGTACTTGGTGACATAGATTAGGGCACAATAAACCTAAATAATGGCTATAATGTGCAGATTCCCATTCAATAAACTAACTCAACAAAGATTTATTGAGCGTCCAGGCTGCACCCGGCACCCAGCGGACGCGGCACATACATCTCACCCCGCCTGCACCATCTCGACACAAACCGGTGGGCGGGGGCGCCCGTCGTACAGATGCACGCACCGAGGGCCAGTCGCGCAGTGAGCAGGAGGTGGCGGCTGGATCCGAAATCAGGCTTCCTGACTTCCACAGAGTCCTTGACTTTCCTACACCCCACTTCCAGTCACTGACTTTCGCTGATGTATTTTGCAGACTGTATTTTTCGCGAGTGGCCCCAGCTCTATTTTCAGCTCCACGTTTCCTCCCAGAATCAGCCCACTGCCCCCACCAAGAGGTGGAGACTCTTCTTCCTGTGAAGCTGGGCAAGACTTAGTGACCGCCTGAACAAAGGGAATGCAGGAAAGCCTACTGACATGGCTTGGGTGACTTAGGCCAACGCAGGCAGCACGGAGTCTGCCTGACTCCCTCTTGGATCACTCACTCTTGGAACCCAGCCGGTGCACAGTGAGGTCCCAGCTCCATGGATAACGTGCGGGTGTCGTGGCCCCCAGTGAGGAGCAACATTCAGGCTCAGAATCGAACAACGGCCAGATGACCCCAGCCCCCAGCTTTCAGGCTGCCCCTACTGACACGCACTGGAGCAGAAACAAGCTACCCTGCTACAAGTACAGATTCGTGAGCCATGTGCATATCGCTATTTTCACCCACTACATTTGGGGATGGCTTTGAAAGCATTAACTGTTACTGGGACCCAGTCAAAGTTGAAGAGAACTCCACAGACGAGGAAAACGCTTTAATCCCCTTCCCAAAGATAGACACTGGCTGGATGATGGGGTCTCATGAAAGAAATCCTGAGCGGAAAGAGATGAAGGCCCTGGCAATAGAGGAATAGAGGAAACACTGGGAATCTGGAAGCTTTATTATACCAGGGAATTAAGCAGATCATCTGAAGGCAAAAGAAAACAGAATGCCTAACGAATTACCACGGCATTCAGAGTGATGGGATGGTACTTGCTAAAAATCATCTGGAGCCTCAAATGGCTCCGGACTCACTTACTCATTCAGCTTGGAAAGGCTCCCCGGTGTACGTGGATCTTCCATTTGTCCCGGGGGGTGGGGGGGAGAGGTGGCACTGGGTGGCTCACCCATGTTCAGAAGACGAGAAAAGTGTGGCAGGAAGATAGACAGGGAGAGCATCTCACTTACTTTGGCAGTCGCAGATCGGCACTGTCCCCGCAGTTGTTAGAGGACTTGAAAGAAAAATGCATATGAAGAGATGGCCATGGAAGCAGGTAAAGGAGGGGCCCATGGGTGGCAGTGACTTCGATTTTATACTCAGAGGTTTCACTCAAAGGAGAGACTGCTTTTGCCTTTGCAAGGGCGAATCTAGAATGCAGTGAGGGATACGCCCTTCCCCTAACCCTCAAGGTGGCTCCCGTCTGTTCATCTGATGCTGGAGAACGAACTAGAGCTCCCACACATACGGTTGTTCCTCCTCCAGATTCCTTTGTCGCTCTTCAAAAGGTTTTGCTATTTTGGTAGCAACAGTCTTCACTTGACTTACACAGCTACATACACATACATGTCTTTGTTGTGTTGCAAATACCAAGAGGACGCGCTGCACGAAATCCCCAAACACAGACGGAAACCACCCCGAGGCACCGGGAACAGCATTTCCATCTTTCGAGAGCTGTTGCTTTTGGAGAAATTCAGATTAATTGGGTTGCTTTTAAAACCTGTAATACTGTCACGGTGACGTCTGTAGAATCACAAAATGCCTGCGGTCTATACAGGATCTTCTTTCCTTCCTTTTTATGGACGGCTGTGAATTTCCTGTGCACACCTGTACCATCAAGGTAACTTTTGCTATAAACAGCATTTTAAAATTATCACATAAAAAACTATCAAGCACTAAATTAGAAAAAAACAGAAATTCAAAAGTGATAGTTAAATTTATGAAGCAATTCTGCTACACTCAAAGGCTCATTGCTCGACGTGTAAAAAATTTTGAGCTACATATAAGGTCTGGGGATGAATCTCTCCCCAGTGGGGGGACCCCAACCCGCACAGGCTCCAGATGAGAGCCACGTGCAGGACATATGCGCTTGTTTGCATGACTAATGGTGATGATATTAAAAGTCTTTTCTCATCATTTCAATTCTTTCATTTTTTATTTTTTTATTTGGCTGAGTGCCTTTTTTGCTACCTCCAAGAGCTGTTAATTTTGCTCGCTGCCGAGCAAAAGTCAAAGTCAGAGTCTAAACAGCTTGTAATGAGTTTTCAATGGCCCATCTCAATGAAATCGAGGGCAAAGAGCAGCCGGCACGGCAATGGCAGTCCTCGGAATTTATTAGTGAGGGCGCGCTGTGTTGGGGGAAGGCGCTGAGGAGGGACCCGAGTCCCTGGGCTCCGAGAGGGGCCCCGGCCTTTATTAAAACATGGTGACAGCAGACAGTTCCAGCAGGGCAGATGCCTCCGTCAGACCTATCTGCCACCAACCTCCACTGTCTCAGGGTCATACCTAGTTGGGGAATGAAGGGGAAAAGGGTCTCTGGTAAGACAGGAGAATTTAATCTCCATCTCTTGTTGGTGATGAGATCACCCTTCCAGCACCCCCCCATCAATCCTCGAAGTAGAAGGTGCTGCTGCCTCCCTCAAGATCTTGAGTATCACCTCCACCCCCACATTCCTGTTTCAATCTGTGACGCTGATTTAGGCAAAGAGAGGAGGGATTCGAGTTTGGAATTCTCACTGTTATTTGTTCAATCCTGTTTACATTTCTCTGTTGCACCACTTCCTACAGATTCTTTATGACTCTACATCCAAGAACAACCCAATCACACCATACTGTTCTGCACAAATACATTAAAAATTTCCAGATGAAACCAAATTGAGCAAAAGCCTGACAAATAAATTCTTCCTGAGTGGAGATCAATTTGACAATAGTTTCTTGGGTCAAAAGAAGGGCCCTCCAAAGTTACTAAGACAACACCAGGAGCAAGGTGGTGGCTTGACAGGGACTCTTACTTCTGCAGAGCACATGTCTGTATTTTCCAAGGAACCTGTGTGCAGTGTGCTAAGAATGGACCTGTCAGCCTGGAGTGGAATGAATGAGGGTTGCCCGACCCTCTGAGACAATTATACCCTTAGGTACTAAATGATGATGACTATTTTTAAATTTTACTCAACATCCACTAAATGCCAGTCACATTGCTAGGCACAGGGCTTCCTTGGCAAGCCTGTACTGAAAGTCAAGAGTCAACTGCTCTCCGCTCACTCATGTCTTCATCCAGTCATTGATTCGGTCACTTGCAAGGTTCACAAAGATTTATTAAATAGGTCAAAGCCAAGGGTGGGTTCAGGAGTAAAATACATGGTCTCTGTCCTTGACTAATTTAGACTCTAATGGCACAGACAATTCCATGTGAACACAGTAGAATTCTAAGCCTTCAACACACCAGAACACCCTGTTTATTTAAATAAACTTGTTTTCTCAGCATTCGACTCCCTTATTGAACATTCCTGCCTGTGCCAATCTCTGTCCCTTCACATCCCGCCCATCGCTGGGGACATGAGACATCCACTGTCTCACACTGAGCCTGTGTCGTGTGCATCCACTAAAGATCAGCCAAAGGGAAAGGAAGTTGCTTTTTATTTTACGTAACTGTATGCAAGTTTGTCAGCTACTCACACAGACGTCCATGGTCACTCCGCAGTGACAGCAATGCTAAGAAAATGGTGATAAGGAGCAGAAGCAGCAATTACTGGTCCCTAACTCTGTGATAGGCTATTTATAAGCATTATCTCATTAAATTCTCATTTAATCAGCAAGTCAGGTACTATTTTTATCCCATTTCACTGATAAAAGGTTGACAGAGGTTAAGTGATTTACTCCAAATCACAAAACCAGTGCCTGTTGCATCAGGGGAATCTGACTTCAAAAACCTATAAAACAGCAAAAGCCTGTGTAGAAGGTAAATCCTACACAACCTTAATCTTTTAAGTGAAAATTGAAATGTCCCTTTGTCTGAAAGTGAAACGCAATCAATTCTGACACACCGGCAGGAACTGTGTGCGCCTGTGTGCTGGAAGGGTCTGATCCCAGGACTCACCACCAGCTTCTAAGCTCTGCAGGTAACTTGGTCCAGAAACAAAACGCAGGGGAGAAACTCTCAGTGTGGAGGGTGAGTTCAAGTGCTCCCTGAGCCCTTACCGATTTCCGTGGCATTCAAATGTGAGGGACAGAGCACACCCTCCTAAGACGTCACCACGCCCCATGGAACAGTCCATTTCTTCCAGGTCGCAGTCTTCTGAGCCACTGGACATGCAACTCTTTGTTCTTTTTTTAAAAACATGTGGCAGGTATTTGACAAAACTTCCCCACGAGGACCTGGTGCTGAGTGTTTTCTACTGGGGACCCAGTGCCACAGGTTGAAACTCGCAGACTACTGGCTGAGGGTGGCAACGGTCGACGAGTGCAGGGGGAAGTGCAGTCTCCAGAGAGGTTTGCCGGAGTCCGGACCAGCCTGCAGAGACTCGAGGCACAGCCTGAGCCACCTTGCCGTCTGGTTTCTGACGAACTTCGTCATCTGAGGAGACCCGAGCCCCTCAGATGCTGACAGCTGAAACTCTGCTCTGCCCAGCTACCCTCTGGCTGTCAGCTGACGTGGCAACCATGCAGCGAAGAAGTGAGTGACGGTGCTATCAGTAAGGAGAGCCCTGCATGCTAATGCAGGTGGCAGGTCTCTTCCGGTCTCTCTGCTGACCCTGTCCCCCAGCCCAGCACATTCTTAGGAGCGGGGAGGCTGAGGGTGATACCCGCTGCTCTGGGCTGATTTTAGCACCGAGTACCTGGAGGCTACTCAGAGCCATAAGCCACAGACTGCACATCACTTCACCTGGTACCCTTTTCCAAGCAAAACCTTGGGGCAACACATTTGTCTCTGTGCTGAAAACACACGTCATACATTTACAGAAGCCCACCCCTTCCTGGCATTCCCTGAAAGACCCTGACTGAAAACCCCGACTCTTTTTTTTTTTTTTTGGCCACGGAACAGTGAACATTTATACAATCATTAAAATCGCATCTGCCACCATATTTTTTCTCCTTCTCAGTTTTAATACATTTTTATAATTGCATTGAAGATATTCTAACCCTGTTTTTAGTGCAAAGATAAAATTTATGAACCATGGCAAACGTATCATCTGAGAGCCAACCCAAAGGATAACCATGTGTGTGGCAAAGCTCCATGTTCGCTCTCTCTGCTCCTTGTGACCGGGTAGGAGAGAAAAGGACTGAATCCAAACCCAGTTTGGAATTCCTGATGGGGGAGGTTCCCAGCTCAGGTCCAGGAGAGCCAGGCACAGTTCAAGGAAAAGCATTTTCATGAAATTGTAACTAGGGTTACACACATAACTGGGATTAATATGTATCTTCACTTCTTGTGTTGGGTGTAACTGTGGCAGCTTCTACCAACACAACCAAAGGTATCTAATGAGATTTGCTCTCCCAGTGAGCCCCCTCCTCCCTTTGTCTTTCCCTTGCCTCCTTTTAGAGTGTTACTGGACATAACAGGACAAAACAGAGGCCCAGCAGGGGGCAGGGGCAGGGTAACAAGCAGAGCACCAACAGTGGTGGGGATCTGGGAGTTCAATTCAGTTGGGCTATCAGGGAGCTGGGTGACCTTGAAGGAATCTATTGGCCTCTTTGGGCTTTGCTCCTTCTCTTTATAGAAGACAGCTCTGGGGTGAATTTCTGAGCTCTAAAATGAGAGGTCACAAAGACATGATTTAAAAAACAACAGAACACCTCCAGCCTTCAGATTCTTTCACTGGTGAGAAAAATTACTTTTAATAGACAATCTTAAATGCTGATCCTTTCTTAAAGAGTCCACATCTCTTTGAATACGTGTTTACAAACCCAGATGAACACCGGGAAAATGAAAAAAAGAGAGAGATTTGGGGGAACATCGACCCTGGGGATCCATTCCTCCTTGTAAAGAGTACCCTGACCATGAACTGTCGGCTGAGAAGGGGAACAGGGAGAGGACTGACTCCAGGTGAACTTTTCCGCATCGCCTCTCTTTTTCTTTAGAAACACAAGAGTTTTAAACATTTCCGAACTTTTCAGAATAGCATTGAATAAGACACAAATGCTAGGGACCATAATGAAGTGGGGGTAATCCACCCAATTTAAAAACACTTATTGTGACAAAAAGGATTGACGAGAACAGGAGACACAGCGTTCACAAATGAAATGCATCTCACCGGAAAAGCATTTTGCTCGCATTGTCATTTACGGCTCCTGAATTAATAGACCAAGAAAGGCTCCACTGGCCCCAACAAAATGCCGTAAAACCACTGGCAGCGAGTGGTGTCTCAAACTTTAATTCCCCTGGGGAGAAAAGGACACTACCTAATCTGTATTCAGTCCTGACATTGGCCACATCTGATATGGAACATTAGCTTCTAAGTCTCTCAATAGACTAGTGTCCTTCAGTTTATATTACTTTATGTTAATAGTAGAAAAATTACACACAACATCATTTATCATTGTTATACTCTGCTATACATCCCATAGCTTATTTTAATATATTTATTTACCCCTGAGACAGTGAGAAATTAAAAATATATATGTATCAAGAAAAGCCTATAGGGAAAGAATCACTGTAAATCTCTTTTTCAAAAAAAACAAGCAAAAAAAAAGAAGCCCCAAAGCCCCCTTGGAGACCAGGAAATACATCACACGACAGACGCGGTGAATGATCGGGCCCTTCCTGCCTAAGGACAAGAAGACCGGCGGTATAATTCCGGGCCATGAGTACTTAACAAAAAACGGCATATTAATGATAACATATCTTTTGTTCGCTCATCTCACTCGCTTTTTCATTTGTCGATTATATCCTTGGGTCCCTCTCGGTTTTTGTTATTAGTTTTTTTGACATTTGACCTCTAGCTAGGAAAAGGCAAGGTTCCTTTCTTTCTGTTTCCATTGAAAAGCACTGTCAATCTGGCTTTCATTCTCTGGGCCTGGATTCCACAGGCAATAGGGAAGCTGGGTTTGGATTAGCAGCACCCATGCCGCCTTGGGTTTAGTGCCTTCACTCAGCAGAGGGGCTTTGATGAGGTTCTGGAGACAACACAGCGGGTTTAGGGGAGCCCCAGCCTGGTGTCAAGTGTCCAGGCCCCTTCTATCCCCCATGGGACACTGGCAAGTCACCCATCTCCCTGAGCCTCAGTATTTTTCAGAAACAAAAGGAGACATTTAAACTTGATGAGCTAAGATCCTGGAAATGCCTGGGATTTGGAGGGGGTTAGGGGGTAGTAATTTTTCTGTGATGCTATCGCACCTCAGGGGAGTTTCATGAAAATACACGGACGTTTCCACTTTCCAGAGGAGTGAGCGGAAGCTCAAAAATACTGACCTGAGTCAACAGTGCCTTGGTCTCCCCATGCCCTGGAGAGCACTGCCACCGCCAGGGCCCCTGCAGGGCCGGGCCCCGCTCCGGGGATCCGGAAACTAACATGAACTCGTGGAGTTCAGGGCTGTCTCTTTACATCTGATGTTCATCTATCTTCACCCGTCTGACACTTGAAAATAAAAATGGCGTGTCTTGAGAAGTAACTGGTTATTCCAAAGAGTCTTCTAACTTTGTCTTCTTACTCAGGTGGGAAGCAGCTGTCTTGAGACAAGCTTTCCCTTTGTTGGTGCCTCTGGTTACAGGGAGCTTTCAGAGTGTCATTCATCTCCTCCAACAGGGTAGGGAGGGCAGGCACAATTCCTCCCAGCCTGCGGATAAGAAAACTAAGACAAAGATATCTGCTGGGCAGCCCAAGCTCACCGAGCACGGATGGCTGAATGGTGAGTCGGGAACGGATGTGCCGGTCAGCTCTCAGCCAGCAGTGCTCCTTCTAATACGCTGCAACGTAAAACTAATCAACAGATATTAGTATGATGAATACGGACAATGATGGGGTTTTCTCCCCATAAGTCAAATAAGACCGGTATTGTTTACACACGATTATGCAACATGAAAGTATGAAAACATGGCAGGCGAGGCAAGGAGCCACTGAAAACACTTCTCTTGCTACCTAAAGGCCTCGTGAGATGACATTTCCCAGACACTCTTGCAGTTGAGTGGGATCATGTGACCAAGTTTGGTCCAATGGAGAGGAGCAGACATGGTCTCCTGGGTGCTGGGCTGGGCCCTTAAAAGCCTCCAGGAGCTCCGTTCTTGTTCTTTCTTTGTGTGCTGTCTAGATATGCGAGGCTCCAGAAGAGATTTGGACACCCCAGGGGAGAGCCACGCCTCACATGTCAGAGCCTGGGTCCCTGAATCTACTTTAGGCAGTCAGAGGCACTAATTGTTATTTGAAGAACTGTCTCACTTTGGGGAGTTGTCCCAACTGTTAGCTGGTCTTAAATAAAGGAAGAAGGTTCTGGAAGGAAGGTGAGGGGTGTGTTTACAATGACAGTGAGTAGACTTTTAGGGCCATTCTCATCATCAGTTGAAGTATAAACTACACTCTGAGCAAATATAGATAGGAAATGTCCTATCATGCCGAAACAGTCTTTATCTTAACTTAGATGTCATCTGATTTTCTTTCTCATCAGTTATCTCTCAATTTTTTCACTTATATGAATCTCAGTTTTGTATCTATGTGATAATGATGATAATACCTAACAATTGCCAGAATTTATTGGGCACTTACTCTATGCCAGCTACTCCATTAGATATTTTACATACAAGGTCTCATCCCACCTCAAATACATGGGGTAGCTGTCATGAGTGCCCCCATTTTACGGATGAGAAAATGGAGGTTTAGCTGAGAGGTCTGAGTCCTGGAGTGTAGTCCAAAGCAGGCTGTGTATCTGTTGAGTAAAGGAGTAAAATCCCAAAGTCAGATTTGGAAATTAATGCTAAACTGGTATGTGAGCTGCATTGCCTCAGAAATTGGAGTAAGAAACCACACTCTAAATCTGTCTTTAGAATTAAAGAGTCATTTGTGCCTAAAGCCCCAGGCTGGATGTGGAGGACCTTTTAGGCATTCTTTCATGGAGACCAAGCTGAAGAAAACTCTGCTGTATCTGTGGGTGGCCCCAGAACAGAAGAGCCTCTCCCACGCTGCTCACTGAGGGGCAGACAGAAGGGCACAGGGTAAAGATGAGCCGGCTGGGGTCACACGAGTTCTTCTGAAAGTGCGTGTGCCCCGGGTCCCCGGGGCGCAGGAAGGGGCTCCCTGTGACATGCAGGAGGACAGCAGGCCTGCCCTGCACTTTTCAGTGTCAGTATTTTGCGGGGCACTCATAAGGACAGCTTTCTGTCATTGTCATTGTTGGCGCCGCCCTCCACAAAGGACCTACTGAACCACCAACACGCACAGCGGGTCAACCAGAGACACCCTGAGGAACTCGCTTCTGTTATTGACAGGGTTTGCTTCTCCGAGTACTTTTATGGGTAAGATGACGTTCGCTGATCAACCACAAATAGGTGCGGTGTGCCCAGCAGAGGCTGATACCAAAGAAAAGTCATGTCTTTGTCACCCACACAGCCAAGGCAGTCAGGCACTCAGAGCCACAGCTGCCGGTGCTGCAGCCTGCCCCATGCTGCTGCAGTCGGAGGGTCTGCCTGCTCGCCCCCCAAAGACGCGCAGCCCCGACACTAACGAGTCCTGACAGGGTGGCCATGCAGACGCCGAAAGCAGTGACAACGGGCCGAGGGTCACTGAGGGCTCCTGGGCCCGCCTGTGCTGGCCACACGAAGACCTATCTCACAACGCCTCACGGAGACGCCAAGAGGGAGAGGGAATCCACACAGGTTTGGGGATGAGGAAGTTGATATTCAGGTCATTAAAAGCATTTTGTCTAAGGGGCCAGAGCCAAGGGGATTCTAATCCAGGTCCCGGCTCTGGGCGAGTAAGACCCTGCCAGATGGCATGAGCCTCTCTGAGCCCCGCTACTATGAGCCCCACTCTTCCTCATCAAACATGAGACCGTTCCAACCCGGATTCCCCTTCAGCAGCCTAGCCCCCGTCTGGCCCTCCGAAATGATGCCCTGCTTGTACCACTTCGAAGGAAATCGTAAGTCACTCCCTGACGGCTGAGCGGTCTGAACAAGTGTGTTGTGCGGTCTCTGTGCGCAGCAGTGACCCCAGGAAGGGGCTTCTCGTGCCCGTAACCGGAATCCTTTCACCACCGTGGGTGATACCTGCAGAGTTTCATTTTAAACACCTAGTCCTATCTGGGCTTCTGGAAGGCAAAACTGGATAAAAAAGAGGCCAGTCGATGTCCATCTGTGCTCCTGACTCGAGAGCAGCTGAACAGTCTGTGTGGCAGCAGCGCCGACGCTGGGGGGCGAGAGGAAGCGGGAAGGAAACTCCGCATCTTACAGGTCTTACTGGCATCACCTAAGTGTCAACAGCATGACGCGGTCCCCGTTCCTGAACCGTGATTCTCAAAAGTGGTTGGGATGTGTGCCTTCCCTCCTTTCTCTGCACACCTGCACCCTTCTACGTTCGGGACTGTTCCTGGATGCCTTGGCTCTCCAGGGACGCAGTGCACAGGGCTCCCCGTCTTCCATGCACTAGATGTTAGGTTAAAAGCCTTTTATGGTAATTTCCTTTAATCCTCAGGAGAGTTCAATAAGGTAAGAACTATGATTGCTCCCATTTTATAATGAGAGAAATGGATGCTTAGAGAGGTGAAATAATTTGCCCAAAGTCACACCACTAATAATTGGCAGAAATGGAATTTGAGTTCAAGTCTGTCTCCTCTGAGAGCCCTGCTATAAAACTTTCCTCTGAATGCTGGAATAAATGAAGAGTCAAGGGAAATAACAAAAATCTGTCCTTAAAGTCACAGTGAAAAAACTGGAAATGGAGTTTTCCTTTTAAATTGTGTATTATGATGTGTTAATACAAGGGACAGAGAACAGCCAAACAATCTTGAAAAAGAAAACAAATTTGAAGAGTTTACATTTCTCAGTTTCAAAACTTACTACAAAACTATAGTCCTCAAAACAGTGTGGTACTAGATGATCAATGGGATTGAATTAAAAGTTTGCAAATAAATCTTTACATTATTTATTACATTAGCATTTATTGAGCTTCAAGAAGAATTCCAAGACAGTTAATATCCACATGCGATGGAGTCTATTTTTCATTGTTGATGTTTATTACCTATTTTGTCCACAATGCTACATTCATTTTTGAATGGCGATGGAATATTAGACATGACCCTAAAAAGTATAAGCAACAACTACAAAACAAACAGAGACAGTTGGCTTCACCAAGGTTTAAAACGTCCATCAAAGGACCTTACCGAGAGATTAAAAAGACAACCCAGAGAATGGGAGAGATGTTTGCAAACCATTTACCTGATAAGGTTCTAGAATTCAGATGGTCACAATTCAACAACAAAAGATAAATTATTTAATTGAAAAATGGACAAAGAACTTGAACAGACGTTTCTCCAAGAGAGAGATGCAGATAGCCAAAAAGCACATTTTAAAAATGCTCAGCTTCATTGATCATGAGGGAAATGCTAATCAAAGCCACAATAAGGCACCACTGACACCCACCTGGATGGCTATCATGAATATAGCAAACTGAAAGTACAAGTGCTGACAATGAAGTGGAGACATGGGGATCCTCAGATACTGACAGGGAATGTAAGATAATGCAGACACTGTAGAAAACCACTAGTCACTTCTCCAAAAGTTTATATAATTTTCATGAGATTCGGAAATTCCACTCTAAGCATATACTATAACCAAGAGAAAGGCAAACAGCTGATCAAACACACGTGTGCACGAATGTGATAACAGCGTGACTCACAAAGGACAAAACAGTGGGAGCAACTCAATGTCCATCGACTGGTGAGTGGACAAGCTCAATCTGGCACACCCACACATGAAATATTATTTAGCCATAAAAAGGAATAAGTATGACTCATGATATAACATGGATGAAAATGGAAACTATAACGCTAAGTGTAAGAAACCAGACATTTTAAAAAATCACATATTATATGGTCCCAATATAGAAAAAAAATCTATGCAATAGGCACATTCATAGAGATAGAATGTCAGTCAGTGGTCACCAGGGGCTGGAAGAAGGGATCTGGGGAATGCCTTCTTAATGGATATGGGGATTTTTTGCAGGGAGGATACAAACGTTCTGGAATTAGACAGTGGGGATTGTTTACAAGAAGGAGTAATTGCCTGAATTGCTATTATTTGTCGATTATGTTCTATAGGCCCACTGTTATCAAATATCTGTAACAGCCCCGTGGGTCTATGCAAACATGCACACGTTCAGTTATTTGTCCCAGAGAGCAGACTGATAAACACATCACACTGCTGGCTGCAGGGCTGTGTGCTCCGGAGTAAGACCTCCCTGTGCCCCTAAAAGCAGCTTTAACTATCTCCTCCAGAGCAGTGACTGCCCACGAAGATGTCGAAGCAGCTGCCCCTGAGCGATGAGAGTGCCCACAGCCACAGGCAGCCCCTGCCCCTCAGAGATGGAGATGGGGAGTGGGGGTTTCCTGCAGTCCCACTCTCCTTCCTGGGATCCTGCTGGTGAAAGACACTTCATCTTACTTTGCTTAATTCTAGACAGCCAGTCACACTTGGTTATTGTTTTTAGTTTTACATACTAGTATTGAATTATTTTTTATGGATGTTATTTCTCAATTAGTGTATTCCCTGGAGACAGCACAAGCCTCTAGGATTTAGCTTCTCCTGGGCTCTAATCACTGCTGCCATGTGTGCTGCCGGGGAGTCGGCTTATGTGCGTCCATTCTGCCCCACTGGTCTGAACACGCGTGAGCTGACCAGCTGCAGGAGGGGACCTGTCTAACCCATGTGGGGACACGGGCCATGAGTGTGACCTCAGGCTTCTTAGGAGACAGCGCCTGGACACAAGAGAGTGCATGGCCACTGCAGTCACGACACTCTGGTGACCCTTGGGGCGGACAGACCTGGGTCATTATGATCCAGCGCAGGGGTCGACTTTGGAGCCACGGACGGGCTCTGAGGGAGATTTCAAGGGCTCAATCGCAGGCTACTCATCTGGCTCCCTGCCTCCTAAGCTCATCGACTAACAGCAGCTAAAAGGCCAACCACTGAGGAGCGTCGAAAACTCCAGGGGCTCTCCGGAGCCGTCTATGCACCATCTCATTTAATGTCACTTACTGTCATTCACTCCAACTGTGGAGGCAAGGAGACTGAGGCCCCGAGAGACGAGCTGGTTGGCTCCCGGTGACACAGCTGCCAGCCTGACTGTGCTCTCATTCGCTATCGCACACAATCTCCAAAGGGGCCAGAGCTGCACTTCCCCCTACCTGGGCGTTGCTGGATGAGGGGACGCCAGGCAGCACCACTGATTTCTCGCGCTTTTCCTTTCAGCTCCAATGAGACTGCAGGCCTGTGTCTTGCAGAGTCACAGAAGCTGTCAGGGCTTGCTTCGCCCTCCCCTTTCTGCCAGTGAACTTGAGCTGATCCCCTCTGAGCCTCTGTTCCCTTATTTACAAAAGGGGTATGAAGATCTACCTGCTGTGGGGGCCGCGGCTACAGAGTGCACGTGTCACGAAGAGCGCGACGGCGCTGCTCAGGGTCACTGTAAGGATGTGCTATGACTGCAAGTATGGCCAGAGGTCTCAGGACGTGGTCAGCGCTCAATACCTGCACCATCACCATGATCACCGTCATCTGACATCCGTGCCGACATCACTACCACTGCCCACACTACCATCGTTGTCAGGGAAGACGGGGACTGAGGGCACATCGCTGGCACCCAGTAAATATCAGCTCCTTCCTGTGACTCCCAGGCTTCCCAATAATCTCAGGCCCACCACCCTCTCAAGCATCCATCCATTCTCCCACTTACATGGAGGCCCTTCCTTTAGTTCCACAATTCAGGGGAAACGAGTGCATTGTTGGATTTAATTGGCATTTAAACTGTCTTCAGAAAGATCACACAATGATTCAGTATGGTAACTCAAATTCCCTGTGTTTGCAGAAACACATGTAAATGGCTCTTGACTTTCTCTCTAAGTCAAAAGATTCTTTTTTAATATCTATGAAATAAAAAGTTCTGAGAAAAAGAAAGTTGGGATGACTGTATAGTTGACAAAGTTTTTCCTTTCTTAGAGGAACATAAAATAACAGTACATCTCATCATTGATTATATCTCATGTTTATAAAATACATCATAGAGAGCCTTTATCATTCTGTAATGTTGCAAAAGATCTTAAAATTGCATTTACAGTATGATTATGGTTGTAACTGGGAAAACTGACAACAACAACAGAAAAATAGGGTAGAGAAAAGAAAGACTGGAAAGAAATAAACCTAAAAGTTAATGGAGCTTGTATTAGGGAGGCGGAATAACAATGGAATCCTCTTTAGCTGAGAGACAAAAGAAAATGCATTATAATTTTTGGCCCATCACTCCTGAATTCAATTACCAAGCAGTTTGGATGACTTCTTCCCCACCCAGGAAAGTCTTTAGAATCTCTGGAGTGCTGTGGAATGTAAACGTTGGAAGCATTCTCTCTGGAAAACAGAGGTGAGTTCCAGTCTCTCCTCCGATCCACAGTAAAGGCGAGCCCTCAAAGGGGACAGTGGGAGACGGTCCCTTGAGGGACAGGGGAAGGTGGTACTCCATCACTGTGGAGAAGCCACAGGAAGAAGGCATCAGAAAGCTCACGTGCCTCACAGGCACAGGCAGTGGTCGCTGGGAGAGAGGATCACAGGAAACAGACAGGTCTAATGGGATGGATCAGAGGGAGCGAGGTTGCATGAGGGGGGTGGGAAGAAGAAGGACAGAGTGAAGGTGAAGGAAGCCAAGAAAGTCAGAAAAGGAAAATTAAAATAAATGAAGGAGATTATTTACATCTGCTACCTCATGTACCAGCCTCATCCATTTCCTTCCGAAAGAATAAGATGTCACCAAAGTCTACTGGTTCAGAGAGCAGGCTTTGGAAGTGTACTGCCTCAGCTTGGATATATTTTATACATATACACATATAGATGTGTGTGTGCGCACGCATGTACGCGCATGTGTATGGAAGGCAGTGATGGTCGTCACTTTATGGTTATGAGGATTCACAATTATTACAAAGTGCTCAGTACATGTTATCCACTCATATCACATCATCACCATCACCACCACCATCACCTCCATCACCATCGTCACCATCATCACCCTCACCACCATCACCATCATCATCCTCACCACCTCCATCACCATCACTATCCTCGCCACCTCCTTCACCATCACCATCACCATCCTCACCACCACCATCACCATCACCATCCTCACCACCTCCTTCACCATCACCATCATCATCCTCATCACCCCATCACCATCACCATCCTCACCACCTCCATCACCATCACCACCATCATCATCATCACCCCATCACCACCAGCAGCATAAATATCATTACCACTATTGTTATTTTTATTTAGAAGATAATATTCATGTCTTTGTAAAAGACTAAAAAAAATGGCATTGGGACACATTTAGGGACTAAAGAGACAAATACATTTTAAGGAGGAAGCACACAGAAGCAGCAAGTTTTCAGTCACTGTTCCTCGGAGGATGAATTAAAAGTGGTCCCTGAGCTGGACGAGGCTCCTTGCTGTGAGGGTCCAGCACCCGCAGAGGTGGGCGGGATCGCAGCTTACCGCAGATAAACAAGCAAGAGGGGGCACATGTTTCTGACATCTGGAATACAGCTCCTCTTTCATGTCCTCCCAACTTTTTAAAAGCAAGATGAAGAATTTCCAAAATAACTGTTTATAGCCAGTGCCCAGTTACCAGCAAACTCTGAAGAGTTCCAGTCACGTGGGCTTTGGCAGAGGCCCAGGTCCCAGCACCTCTGATGAGCATTCAGTTTTGGTAAATGTGTCATTGTTTCCCTGCCTCGATTTGCCTTTAGAAAGGAGAACGTCAGCGCTGCCTGGTGTTCTGTTTCCCCAAGGCGACCGACCACTGCAAAAGCATCTTCCAGAAGGGGAGGGGCGCAGAGGTGCGTGGGCAGTGGCTTTGCTGTCCAGCCTCTAGCCTGGTTCTGGCGCAGGCTGCAGGTCATCTGTGCACTTCCCCTTCTGCTCTCTGGACCCATGGCCACCAGACAGAGCTGTGAAAATGGCGCTCTTGAGTCCTTTCACTGCCGAGCCTGAAAGTCACCATGGCTTCCCTTATCCCTTTAGAATAAAACCCTCGCTGGTGTCCACTACTCTCCCCAAGCCCAAGTTACTTCAGGCAGTGGACCCCTTCCGTGTGCTAGCCAGGCTCGTTTCTGCCTCAGGGCCCTTGCACTTCCTCTCCCTTGTCTGGACTGTCCACTCTCAGTCCTAATTGCAGGTTTTTTCTTTCCTTGACTTTCAGCTCAAATGTCACTTCCTTAAAAGGTCTTCCCTTTTCATCCACCCTTCACTTCTCTGTTAGTCTTGCAAGTTTACATGTTTATTTGCTTATTGTCTTCCTCCCCTTTATCACGTAAGTCCCTTTAAGACAGGTTCCTCTTCATTTTTGACTTGTTTACTGTTTCACTCTCTGTATAACATCCATAGAAATGAGTTCTTGATGAATCAGTCAATGAACCAATCAGTTCATTAATGAATGGATGTGGCCTTAAGCCTCTTGAGCTTTGGAAAACAAGTCTCTTCGGATCCCCAGCCCCTGTTCCCAGTCTCCAGAGATGATAAAGAGAAAAGTAGTGCGGATGTCTTATCTTGGGAACGGGAGGGCCCCAACTGATTTCACTGTCAAGAAGGGCTGGAGAGGAGACCCAGGTAAAAACAGTGTTGCCCTAGGCTATAAGACCCTAGGACCCCAAGAACCCAGGATCCCAGGAGCTTGACAGTGTCATGAAGCACCAGCAATACTGATCACATCATTCATTCTTTTCAACAACCGAGAAAAAAAAGTATGCGTTGAGTTCCTCCTGGGCCCTAACACTGCGTTCCCTAGACTCTAAAAGTGAGGACAAGCAATTTGACTTGAAAAGGCTTGGTTCAATGCCTTCTCATTTCTGCTTTGTGGCTGTAATCTAGTCTCTGTTTAAATCCAAAGCAGGAAGGGTAGAGCTGGAGAAAATTTCTTTCTACACCCACCCAGTTCTAAAGGGCCTTTTCCTTTCCCTCTCCTCCCAGGAGGTCAGAGATGGTACAAAATGAGAACTTCATTCTAGATCCCACCTCTGCCACCAGCTTGCTGCACAGGACAAGAATGTCTCTCACATCCTGGTGGGAAGACGGGCTCCTCAGTCAGACTGCCTGTGTGTGCGGGGGCACACCACCTGCTAGAGTCTCTGCACTTCAGTTTCCTCATCCTTAAAATGGAGGCAATAATCTGCTCTGTTCACAGACCTGCAGGGATTGAATGATCTATGAACACTGCTGAGCCCAGTACCTTGTAGAAAGCAACTAATGCTAGTCATCTTCGACGTCCTTTTCTGGGCCTGAACGTTTCATTTAGAAAATGAGACGGGCTGGAACCACAGTGGTGTTTCCCAGTGGCAGTATACGCCGAAGAGAAATTTTAGGCGACACTGCGATGTGTGCGAACCCCTCCAGGTATAATCTCCCACAAGCATAGTGAGCTCATAGGTTTAATTCAGACCTGTCACACCTCCAGAACAGCTAGAGGTCTGAAGGTGGATTTGGAACGGGTCACACGGGTTGGCTTCCGAGTGGGGATGCCACAGACCTGACAAGGGACACTGTGGGGCTCTGCACACTTCTGGGTAAGTGTGGGGGTTTCTTGGAAGAGCGAATTTGGAACTAGAAGAATGTCAGGATTTCTGAGCCAGGGAATGCAGCTCAATGTGAAGAGCAGAACTGTCCAAAGGCTGAGCAAAGCCACATTCTATATCATAGAGTTTTTGAAGGTCATTCTTCCCCAAACCTTTCTGAACACTCATACAGAAGGGAGGCAGAGAGTGTAGATTTCGTTTTACACATTGACGAAACACACCGTAGAAGCTGTTCAATAAAATGAGTGCAAGACCACACCTCGGATTTCATATCTTGAATTTCTATTGCGTCGGGCTTCTGAGAAGTCTGGAACACACCCCCAAATTGTGAAATGACTTGGCCCCACCTGACAGTCATACTGAGACCAGGATCAGAGCAGGGACATGTGACACCTCGTCAACAACAGCGCACCCGTCACGCTGAGGCCCGACACGATGTGAATGCCGGCGTAGGTATCAGTCTGTGGTCTCTCGTCACCTCAGTTGCTGCTACATGTAAGCCAGCTCTGTGAAGTCTGGCATCAACAGGCATGTGGCTGGATGGAGGTGTCTCGGTGGCCATCAATCACCAGGGCATTGAAAGGGATCCCAAAACGGAGGTGGAGGGCAGAGAGGGTGAATTAAGACACAGGCTCTCTGGTGTGACTCCGAGTCAGGCTAAACCTCACTCTAATTACCACCGAAGCTACGTGACGCAGGGGACTGTCTCCGCTGTGAGATCAAACGTCCCATCTGTGGCATGGGCAGCAAGAGCAGCTTCTATGGAAAGTGTCCTAGTAGCTGGCACCTCACTGGTGCTTCCAAAATGGCAATTCTCTCCTGCCGGAGGCCTGGAGGGGAAAGCCAGCCCTCTGTGCTCATCTGCTTGAAGCCACCTTTGCATGTTCTGGCAAAATCAGATAGAGCTTCATCTTGTTCTCTCAGCACCTTGGCCTCGTCTCCACAGCCCTGCTATCCCACCACACTAGGTCTCTGGAGACGGCGGGCTCTCAGAATGTCCAGGCGCGCCGTCTTTTATGTCTGTGTTCCAGTCTCCACTGTGCTGCCCACATGGCGGCCGCTAGTCTCCTGCTGGAGTTCAGACACTGAAATTAAAAACCGGCACCGCCTGGCGGGGCAGCGGTGGGGTCAATTGTCTCTGAAGGAGCAGCCACATACCCCTGGGCTCAAGTCCTGGGCCTGGGGAAACAACCAGTGTGAACAACTAAATAAAAATAAAACAAAGATGCTTCCTCCTCTCTCTTCCTGCCTGCTCGCCTTCACTCCCGCTGCATCTTTCCTTAAAAAATAAAAACGGTCCCTGAGTCACACTGACCACGTTCCAAGTGCTCAGTCGCTGCATGTGGCTACTGTCTTGGACACTGAAGACACAGAACACTGCTGTCACTGCTGAGAGCCCCGTGGGGCAGGCTGGCCCAGGGAGGCGTGCAGCTGACACCAGAGTTTGTGCCACAGGAGGGTGAGGGGGAAGGGGAGGGCGGAGGCGGCAGGTGGGCCACACCCGGCGCCACAACCCCGAGACAGGGGTCCCTGCGAGATCTCACTGGCACTTTCCGAACTTCACCTTGGTTCCCAGTCTTCCTTCTTTTCCTCAGGCCTCCGTATAACTCTGAGAGCACACATTTTTTGGCAAAAGGGTTTGGGAAAGGTGAACATCCACCTGACTTCGAAGCGCATCACCTGCGAAGACCACGTCTCAGTGCAGTAACCTGCTCAATCACATCCCTACACGCGACATCCGGGCCCTGGGAGTGTCGTCACAGCTAATTGTCAGAATGACACCCCAGGACCCCCATGTCACGGGGGAACTGCGGGGCAGTGGGTGACGGGCGCAGCTCAGCAGGACGCAAGCGTCAGGGCGGGTGCAGCTGGGAGCTGCCTGGATGTCGGCCCAGCTCCTAGCCAGGCAGGGGTCTCTGCGCTGCTCGCTGGGGCTCTTACAAGCCAAGGGCCAGCCTGGACCGGCCTGAACAGGGCATGCAGGGCGTGCTGGGGCCTCGCTCGTGAGCCACCAAGTCTGCGTTCTCCCCCTTTTCCTCCAGCACCGTGTCAGACTAGAAGCTGGATGGTGGTTTCTGAAACTGCCCGGGTCCCCTCCTACAAGCAGGTGGGTCCTCATGAGAAGAGGGGTGAACTCCTGAGCATCCTCAAGTGGCCCTAGGACTGCTGTAGGGACGGCCGTGCTGGCCACCCACTGACCATGATGCAGAAAAGGCTCACGCTAGCATTAGGGATGCCCTGTAGGGACAGGCTCAAAATGAGGTGCACATCCACTCACGGCTCGGTAGAAAGCCATGGACCAAAGGCTAGAGGTGCCCTGGCTAGAGGAACGAGAGGGCTGGAAGAGGAGCAGAAGAGCTGCTGCGCTGAGAGCAGGGGCAAGGGCACTGGCGCGCCGCGCTCTGTGGGGTCTGCTGGCACCACGCTCTGAAGTGTGGGTCTGGTCCCCAGGAAGACCTGCGTCCTCGGGCGGGGGCAGCAGAGGGGGGTCGGGGTTGCGAGCCACACCTCCCAGGTCGAGGGTGTAGAAGGTCTGAGCAGTTTCAAAACCTGTGTATGTCCTTGACCCCCATGGGCTGTCACAGTGGCTTCTCTGTCTCCATAAGAGAAGACGAATGAGTCTGGTGCTTCAATTCCTGGAGCAGACCAGCCACCGAGCACATCACTTGGGTTGGAAGGCAGGTCCAGGTTACTCATCAAAAAGCTGCCAGAGAACTCCACGGAGGCGGGGTGGAGACACCACGACTCAGAGGTTGGATGTCAACAGTCAAAACACTCAGACACTGCAAACCCACAAGACATTTTTGTTTTTTGATATTACTGGAGCAGCCAAATATAGTTGTGATATCTTTCAGTTCGCTGAACAGGCAGGAGAAATCCAAGGAGCTGGGGAGGAACTGGGGTATTTCAAGAATCAGACACTTCCAAAAATACTGTATTTCATGGAGGGAGATGGCAATCTTGTCACTCCTCTCTCGTCAAGATGGCTCCCCACTGTCACAGGTGGGGTAGTCATCTCATGAACCATCTGCCCCAGATGATCACTCAAGGCTCACCTGGAGCTGCGCTCTGGCACAGCCTCCAACATTAGGCCTGCGGCATCACATGGTGTCCCCTGGACTTGCCGCGGGTCCTCAGATTCCCTGAGCGCTTTGTGCTGCCCCCTCTGCCCGGAAAGTCCCGTCCCCTCCCTTCTCTGATTGGAGGAAAAATCCACTTCTCTTCCTGGCACACTTGGATGTGGCCATCTTTGTGAGGGCCGTCCGAGTCCCCGTCAGTGCCGAGGCACCGATGTCCCCAAGCTCGTGCCTGTGAGCTACAGCACATGACGCCGGTGTCTATTAGCTGTACCTGTCCATGTGACTCCCGGGGGCACTCGCAGTCCAGAACAACGCACGTGCCAGGCACCGTCTTTTCTGGGGCGCACTCGCGCGCGCACACCCATCTCTCAAGGGACTGACCAAAGAACTTAAAGGAGACCCGACCCCACGGCTCCCAATACAGATCGCAATCCAGAACTTGTGAATCAGTCTCCAGCCCTCTCTCCAGAGGACGGACGGCCTCTTTCAGGAACAGGTGAAGTAAGTGGCGTGCGCGGACCCCAACGCTCCCGTGTGGCTGCAAGCGTTCCGAAAGGCTCTCTCATCCCAACCACTGCTTTCAGAACTGTACTTGCAAATTCCTTTCCAGGCCTGGGTAAAGGTGTTCGGTCAAGCTCCGGATCTTCTGTAAAAGTGTGTGAAGTGTGCCAATAAAGGGTGAACATGACAACTGCTTTGCAGCCCAGTTCCCTGCTCGTAATTCTCATGCAAAGTACTCCCTGATCCCAATTAGCTCAAACTTGTTTTTGCTTTTCTTTCTTTGTCGCCTGTTGCCCAGCTTCCTGGGTTCCTCGTTTGGGGTTATTTGTTCAGACTTCAGCTTCAGACACGCCACTGTGATTTCCTTTTCAATGAACACTATCCAGTGAGCGCAGAAAACAATAAGAGACACCTGCACTCTGTATAACTTCTCATTCCGCCCACAGGCACGGAGCTATGAAAAAGCGACAGTCACCACCTGCCTAAGAATAGTGACAGCGTTTTCCCATAAACACAGCACCATAAAACTTCAGCTATTGTTTTTGAGGGGGGCAGGAATGTCACTTGGAGGGCCAAATGCCAGTTGTCTGACCGTGGCCCATGACTGTCAGCGCGGACGGGTCCCGGGACAGCTGACGCTCATTCCTGAGATCTCAGGGAGGGGTAGCACTAATTAATGGCAGACCAGGAGCCAGAGGCCGAAGCTGCAGAGGAAAGAGCAGGTGGCTAGAGCCACAAAATGAGGATTCAGTCTCCATCTTAAGCACCGGACAGATACCTGCCGAGTGTCTAGACTCTGAGCTTGGGACAGACGGGCACCGGGCCTTCATGGAGCTCACAGTCCAGCCTCGCACTTGCCTGCTCCCTGAGTAATCACCTCACTCTCCCAGTCTGCCCGACCTGGGAAGCGGATGAAAAGGTGCCCAAGGGCAGCTGTTAGAAGCCCGGACGAGCAGAAGGTGCCACGGAGGCAGGGAGGGTCGTCACACCGCGTGTAAAATGTCCTTCAAGTTATTTGCTACCCACAGATGGTAACAGCAACTTTACAGAAGAGGATCCAACAGACAGCACGGTGACCAAGGGATCAGGATGAACACCGCTGGGACCAGCGGCATGTGAAAGATGCTCGGTCTTCACTGGCCATCCGGAAAATGCAAGTCAAAGCCACAATGAGATATTTACCTTATACCTGAGAGTGGCTGTAATCCAAACCAAAGTCTGGAAACAACAGATGCTGGTGAGGATGTGGAGAAAAGGGAACACTTTTGCTCTCTTTGTGGGAGTGCAAATGGGTACAACCCTTATGGAAAACAGTGTGGAGATGCCTCAAAAAGTTGAAGCTGGAAATCCCATATGATACAGTCATCTCACTTCTCGATATTTACCAAAAAGATACAAAAAACTAATTTGCAGAGATGTATGCACCCCTGTGTTTATTGCAGCCCTATTCACGACAGCTAAGACCTGGAAGCTACCTAAGTGCCCTACATCAGATGGATGGATGAAGAAGATGTGGTCCATATACACAACGGAATACTGCACAGTCCTTAGAGGGGATGAAACCCTGTCATCTGAATCAACATAGCTGGCTCTAGATGCTCAGTGAAACAAGTCAAAAGAAGAAAGACAGATACCAGATGACCTCATTCATAGGTGGAACGTGAACAGACGAAACAAAGGAACAGGTGAAACCAAACCAACTCTTAGACACTTGCAAAAGAGCTGAGGTGACTGGTAGGGACTGGGATGGGGAGCGGGGGGGACACTGGTGGCGGGGCCCACCGGACACGGGTGAGGAACACGTGGTGATGTGGTGGAGGGCAGGGGGTGTGGACATGTAAGTGAGGAACGGGGAACCGACACATGAGTGTATTTAATGTGTAAAACAAAGTTATTGCAATAAAGCACTTTTAAAAAGTTTTTGAAAGCTTACATAGTGGGAAAAACAAGAGTAACATCACCAGTGAGGAGACACAGACCATTAACCCCTGATAATGCACTGAGAAGGAAACAGCGTGATTCCTGAAAGGCTCTTTCACAGAGATTGTTAAATTGCGGATCTGCAAGCACAGCCCGTGGCCTTGATGACAGGCACAGGTGACGCGCTGGCCCGAAGCGCCTTCTTGACCCTAGACAGAAAGAATGGCAACGCTCTTGAAAATAAGCTTCTGTTGGACACTGAGGTTCTTCCAGCCAAGGTGTTGGTGGCAGTGACATTCCCCCACGGTCGTGGAGCATCCTGACTCCTTCCCTTCTCTCCACCCACCCACTTCCAGCCCTGAGAACAGCTCCTGTGGAGCCCCCTCTCCCAGGTCCTGAGGTCCCTGCTGCAGTTTCTCCCCGGCCTTGCCCACCACTCTACTTTCAGCCAGCCCCCTTCCTCGCAGAAGTTAGTGTGCTCTGCGTCTCCGTTCAAACTCTACAAAAGGATCCCCATCTTTGTAGGCAAATGTAATTCTCAGGCACCCTCTGACCCTCTCCTAGTTGCCTCCTGGTTCTCCCTAAAACGTGTGCTACGCCACCTTGACCTCAAAGCCTTTGTCCCTTCTCCCCCGGCACCTGTGGTGTTCTGCCACCAGCTACCACTTCCTCGGGTTTCAACTCCACCGTCACCTTCCCAGAGAGCCCTTCCCTGACCGTCTTTGTAAAACAGCATCCCTAACAGTCTTTATCCTCCCCACTCACTTTTCCACAGTACTGTATCAGCATCTATCTGTGCCAGTCTCCACCAAATGACCACTCAGCCCAAAGGCAGCTGGCATGTGCAGGTGCGGCCCGGAACCTCTGCCCTCCCAGGGGGCACCGTGCTAGGCTTCACCAGTAGAGGGCGCTAGAGGGACACTGAAGAGTTGGTTCTGAGTCTCTCTTAGAAGGCACCTCCCCTCCCTGCGGGCAGCTTACCCCAGGCACCCCTAAAACCCCAGGGCAACTTCCAGCACACCACCCTGGCTGGCAGAGTCCAGCGACTGCATGATAGGGCCCTGTCCATAGCGGGCCTTCGCTGGAGTCCTGGAGGGGAGATTCCCAGGTAGTTACCCCTGCACTTGGCATCAAGGCAGTCTCTGCCCACCCACGGGCCCTGGCAGATCCCAGCTGAGAGTGAGCTGTTCCTGCCTTGAGTGCAGGGCCTCAGCCCCCAGAGTGGCCACTGCTCGCGTCGCTGGATCCCCTAGCAGCCAAAGCTACCCTGTCCTGGTTAACAAACCCTGGTGTCCAAGTTTCCCTGTGAAAATCGATGTCTGACTCCCGACTGGATCCTGACAAAGGAACCACAGGCAAGCAAAGACATGGCTGTGTTTGCCCCTTTAGTAAAGACTTAACGTTCACTGCTTTGCTATGTGTTTGACCTCCTGAAGGCACGTGATGAATCTTGGTAGGCAGCGAATGGATGGCTGGGTGGCGAGCCAGCTCCACGTGGCAGAACCTGGGGCGTCACCGCACAGGCGTGCCGCACACATTCGCGACACAGGCTTTCACTAGTCTCTCTGAAGTCCTGACACGACACCCGCGTGACCCCTTCCATCCTTCCCATGGGCACGACGGCCTGTCTACCTTTCTCTCTGACTGCCAAGCACCTAATATCTGGGCGAACACTCGCTTTCCTCTCTTTCTTGAGCGTTTCATGAAAGCATAAAGTGTGCCCGATAATTAAAATGCTTAGCAATTAGAGTGATGAACTACACTCCAATCTACTGAGTTAATTTCATAACCTCAGAAAATTATGAAGAAAAGCTATCTGGAGAATAAAAGCTCAAAAGGAGTTGTTTGGTTTTTTTTCCCTTTTTGACTCATCTATCATTTTTCAGTTTGCTTATGATTTCATTCCCTTCAACTGTCTTGTCACTGTGTCCCAGTTGCTTAGGAATCAGACTGGCCAGACTCCTCTGCTTAGAAAATAAACCAAAAAGAAAGCTCCAAAATCCCCAAGCCAAGCATTACGATTACCTAATAAAACACATAACAGGAATATAATACTGCTAATGAAGGAGCACAAGGCTACTAATACCAACCTCCCTGATGGAAATAACAAATGTCTACTTCAATTACTGTGTTCTTTTTACCTCAAATCCTAAAGAGTGCTAGAAAAAAAAAAAAAAAAAATGAGCACAGTCAAAACTGCTGGAATGAGGCTACAAACCAAAAGAAAGCAAGAAAAAAGCCACCTGAGTGTCAAGGACCACGCGGTTTTCTCCGGAGAGAACGCACAAATGGTCAGTAAGCTCACGGCAAGGTCCTCAGAGCCGTCAGCCGCTCAGGAAACGAAGATCGATAGCATGGTACCCTCCCCGTCACACCTGTAGACGGCCATCTGAAAAGCGGGGAGAGCCAGAGTCAAGCAGAGCTGCGGGGAACACAGCTGGCGGGGAGGTCAAGGGTGCAGCGGAGGCGGGAAACACCGACAGTGTCTAAAAGGTCACGCCCACAACTCCTGTCTCATGCACACACACCCCTTGGTGCTCAGCCACTGCGACTGCAAGCGGAGACCCTGCAGACAATGTTAATAGCAGTGCGGTCACAACGTGCAAAAGGTGGAAACTATTCAGAGGCACCAGTCGACGAATGGATGAACACAGTGCGGTAGGTCACATAACGGGATTCGGTTAACGACAGGCGGCGACGACATGGTGGTCGCCATCGGCTGCGCCTCCTAGCCCAGGGGAGCAGCAGGCTGCACTGCGCATCTCAGGTTGCGTCGGCAGCCTCCGGAGCATCACCTAACAGTGAAACTCTGACACTGCATTTCTCAGAACACAGCCCTGTCGCTAAGCAGTGCACGACTGTAAGCACGGAACGCTATGCGGCCTCTCCAAGGAAAGGGACTTCTATCTACGCTACATGGACAGAGAGACCTGGAAAGCATGATGCTCAGGGAAGTAAGCCAACCACAGAAAGACAGGCATCTCATCATCATTCCACTTACCGAGAAGGGGCAAATTCATAGAAGCGGAACGCAGACGAGAGGAACAGGGGGTGGAGAAGGCTGAGCTACTGTCTCACGGGCAGAGTCTATGTTCGGGGCGATGGAAATACTTAGGCAGAGACAGCGATCACACAACATCGTGAATGCAGTTGATGCTTATATACACACGTGTGTTTAAAATGATACATAGGATGTTCAGCCCGTTTCAGCGCGATAAAGAGCAACTGCTGCTGCACAGCCCTCAGCACTGAACTGCTGGCTTCTCTGAGAGCTTGCCAGGCCCCACTCTGGGCCTGTTTACTCTCATTGTACGAGCAAATCTAACAAACTTGATTGATCGGATTCTTCATCACAGAGTCTGTGGACAGTTTACTCGGGAGGCCTCTGCATATCTTTATAAGTGTTGCCAAGGATCTGGGAGGAATGAAGAGGAGCAAGGCTCTCCAGCAGTCCTGAGTGACTCAAGTTCACCTGATGGAGTCCTTTGCTGAACAGCCTGAAAAACAGCTTTTTGAAGAGCCTGGAAATGGCCTAGGGCAAGGCGTGCCTTCTGTCTGATCACCTGTATCTGGCATGTGGGGCCTGACCCAACAGCACATTCCCCAAAATGTCAGGGAACAGTGTGCATCACATGCAAATGCTTAGCCACACAGGCTACTCACAGTGGAAGGCCTTGGAATGGCAGTCCTAGACAGGTGAAAAGAATAAACAATATGAAAATAATCTGCTGAAGACATGACTTGGACAAACACTTGCACGTGTGAAAGTGAATACTCTCGGAACAGCGCCACACCAGGGTGAGCCCAGCAAGCCTTTGGTGTGAAGAGCAACGAGATCAGACATCTGTAGAAAACTCACCACATTCCTGACATGGGAGTGAAACGTTTCTCAGGCCTCACTTCCCTGAATCATCACAACCTCAGAGGGCAGTGCTAGCCTTGTGCCCATTTTGTGGATGAGGAAACAGAGGCTTAGCCAGACTCCAACAGCCTGCCCAAGGTTATCACAGGGTATGGGGTATGGTGGTGGGGGCGGTCTGGAAATCAAACCAGGCAGCATGGCTTCATGACGCCTCCCGTTATCCACCATCCTATGCCTCTCATGAGGGAGCTGATGAAGGACGGAAGAGGCAGGAAGAAAAGGAGGCCATTTCTGAAGACCTGGGCAATTGGTTTAGACAGAAACCACTGAACTCCTCCAAATCCACTCCCAGAAAAGGCGTATCCCCAGAACAGCGACTTCTCCTTACCAAGCAGGTAAGCCTGCCCAGCAAATGGGGTCAGAGGAACAAGCATCTCAGGTCAAGCTCTCAGGGGACTCTGGGCTCGCCAAGTGAGAGATATGCTGCTTAAAAGGCAATGCTGGCTGGTCTGGGAGGCAGTCCCCTCCCCTCCTCCTGGCAGAGACATGGAGCTATTTAATGACACATTTCGAAATAGGCTAGGACCGGAAGGCTGAAGATAACATGGCACCCCATAAAATGCTGAGTGTGGGAGAAGAATAAATACTTTTCAGCCAAGATGGTGACATGGTTTTTATCCTGGAGCACCAGCTGATCCTACTCAGGTCGCCACTTCTGGGTCTCAGAGCAAGTGTTTCACGTATCCTGTGCAGCTGGTGCCACTCCACTCCAAGCACAGTCTGGGCAGAGGCCCAAACATCCCAGCCGGCAGCATGGAAAGCAGAGAGAGAGGGTGCTTCTGGCACCTTGGTGGGAAAGGAGGCAGACACGAATCTAGGGGCGCTGGAGTCTGCACAATCTCATACAGGCTTACCAAACATTGAGCAGGATAATGAGATAAAACACAGGTGCACTGTGCCCACAAATGTGACCTGGACACCACCTTACTGAATCAGCTGGGCTTAGAGAATAACCAAAAGAACTGAGACAAGAGAAATGTATGGATACCAAAAAAGTCCCAGCTTTGTTGGACAGATATTTAATAAGTACCTAGCAAGTGCAGGGCCCCGTGCCAGGTGCCAGGAATGCAGTGCTGACTAGGACAGCATTCCTTGAAGGCAGCAATTGATCGGTGAAAACCACCTTGGGAGTCAAAGAACTTGGGCTTAAAAATTTGAAAGTGTCAACTTGTACTTTATGTAAAAAGTTGTGTTCATGTCTCTTTCCTGAATAATGCAGGGTGTCTCTCTGGACTCCAAACTCCTTGATGTGGAAGCTGGACCTATGTCTCTGCCTGGTGCACAGATATTATTCAATGAGCATCACTCGCTGGATAAACGGATCTGAGTAAATGTTATAATAAACATAGGAGAGCCCAAATTTCCTTGCGCGTGAAATGAGAACATATTTTGAATTACTGAGACGGAAAGCACTACATACAAATGATGAGGTGCAGCTGAGAGAGTGCTTCGAGGGAAATGTGTAGCTTTCATATATGAGCCAGTCATGTGCCACATAGCATTTCAGTCAGTGATGATGGGCCACATAGGTGATGGCGGTTCCTATACAAGGCCTAATGCGGAGAAGCCTGTGTCATCTGGGTTTGTGCAAGTGTGATGGAATTCCCAAAAGATGTGTTTCATAGCACGTGACCCCTTCATTAAGAAATGCATGACTGTAAACACAGGAATGATGTCAGGTGACCAGTGGTTTTTTGGGTCATTGACTTAAAAGAGACTTTGGGGGCATAGGAACTGTTTTCATAAATTCAGCTGCATATCCCCAGAGCCTAGAACAGTGCTTGACACAGAGAGATGCTCAGGAAAAGCTTTAATGGAATAACAATGTTCCGATGTGCTTCCCCGGTGCCATGCGCAGGAGTGCTTCTGCATGTGGAGAGCTACTGCTCATTTGCCTCCCGCCCCCCAATGTGGAAAAGCTCCTGGTCTCTGCAGTGACCCTCAGTCTTCTACACTGTCACATACTCAGTCTTTACCAAGCTGAGTGTTGATCACCGTGCTGAGTCCCTCACAAGATCAGCTCATATACTCTGCCCCAAAGTGGGTACTACTACGATCCCCAGAACCACAGCAGTACTCACGTGCTGTGCAGCTGTAGAAACGGAGACAGAAATGAGGCCCAGATTGGTTAACTTGTCCCCCATCACACAGCTGAAGAGCAACAGAACCAGATTTTGAAAGCAGACAAGTCCGGAGCTGTGGTTCTCAATCACAGTGAATGACCATGGCCACTCAGTTTAGGAACGAGCTCCGACAGTCTTCCTGGTCCAGTGCCTCCCCCTGTGCTGCCCGGCGCCCTGTGACTCCTGCTGTGACTCCTGTCGTGATTGCATTTCCGCCCCCATCGGGCTGGCAGCTAATGACCTTATGCTTGAGCTTTCTCATCACAGGGGCTGGGTCTTCTGGCCCTTGCAGCCTCATTAGAGACCTAACACATAAGGAACGTTCACTTACTGTCTGCTCAGCTCAGCTAGAGGAGGGGGTGTCTTCTCGAACGGCAGTATGCTCGCATGCGTCTGGGAGATCTTGCTCAAACGCAGATTCTGATGTCAGGTCTGGGGTTTGCCTGAGATGCTGCCTCTCCAGCGAGCTCTCAGGGGACACTGCCGCTGCTGGTCCAAGGGGGTGGAAGGGGGAGAAAGGTTGCGTTCGTGACACCGCTGCCTTTGACTCTAGACTGGTCCTGGGCGAATCAATTCATCCCCAGTGTCGTGATGCTGAAAGTGGGAACAAATGCACCTCCAGGGCCACTGTGGGAATGAGGTGATATTTTTCAAATGGAAAGGCCAGCCCAGATTTGACAGCAAATACAAGGAATTATTCTTTAATCGGAAACTGTGCTGTTCAGTCACAGTGTAGGCTTCTGCAAACCTTTCCCAGGTTGTCGTTCATCCCGTGTGGCTCAGACACACACAAGTGCACGCACAGTCAGCAGGAACGACCTCATTCTCAGTGAGCGACCTGGGGCTGGCGTTTTGCAGGAGCTCCTCTCTGACCTGTTAAGTGTTTAGGAGGCTGATACCTCAATCCCACCAAGAAAGTGGGATCTTGCAGAAACCTATGGCGCCACAGGTGGAATTTCCAGCGTTTCCTGTCAGACCACACAGGGCGACCTGGATGTCACAGAGCAACCCCTCATCCAGACCAGTGACGGCGCCGGGGTCAGGAGCGGAGAGCCCGCTGCAAACCACAGAGAGGCTGTGGGGTGGCAGGCTGGGGAGAGGCCAGTGCTGGGCCAACCACAGGTTTCCAGAGGCTGGCTTCGTTGTTCGGGGAGCTGAGAGGGCGAGAGGGCACTCGAGGGTGAACACTACAGAAGGGAAATTCAAATGCCAGATCCTCCTTGAAAGCTCCTTATTTCTTTGCAATCTGGGGGGAAATGGACCAAGACAAGCCATGTAGATTCATAAAGACTGGCAGGCCACACGTCTTGAAAGCTGTTCTTTCTGACGTGCTGTGAATGGCCTTCAGTAGACTGCATCTGGAGAAGACGGGCCCGTCCACTCTCGGGGGTGGACTGTTTAATACACACGACGAAACCCCTCTGGGAACAGAAAACACAGCATCTGTCTCAAGAGAAAACTAATAGCCCCGCACTGACACTGGCCCATCACATGCCACACATGTGAGGTGTCGAGTCTCAGGGTCTTAAGACAGAAGTCAGGACAGGTCCTTTCCCTGAAACTGGGGGCCTGGAGGAACCTGCCTGACTCTGAATCCAGGATCTCAGTCTTGGTCAAAGTCAACGGCAAGTATCTGTTCTGGGAGGGCGACACTAACCCTGAGGTCAGAGAATGCAAGAGTGGGCCAGGCGGGGTGGCGCACCCCAGCCCGCCCCCCCCAGGTCTCCACGTCTGCTCCCCAGAACTACGCGTTTGACACTCACCTGGGGAGAAACGAGGACTTGGCTTACAACCCTCCCTGTTTGTAGCAGCTGCCTGGAACTCATAATGACTGTTCTGTTTTCATGGTATGAGGTGTTGTCCTTTTTATTTTTAATCAAATAGCACTGATTTTCCTTTTATAAAAGTGATAGGAAATTTCCTTTTAAAACAAAGTTAATGAACTATGAATCGATTTAAAGATAAATTTTCGTATTGATTTAAATGTAGATGGCATGCATGATGATTAGATAATAACAGGGGAACACGTGAAGGTGGGAAAAGACGGCCAAACTTTGAAGAGAACAGCCTGACTGACTGCACAGAGGGTCAGCGACAACACGAGGTCGTGAGGTTATCGTGACGCTCATGAGGCTGTTACACTTCCTTCACGAGGTGGTCTACAGGCTGGCATCCAACAGGGACTGAGAGGGACAGGACAGGGACAGGAGAGGCTGCCTCTGGGTCAACACCCGCATTCTTACCCACGGGATGTGCTTACACCCTGGCTGCCTGCCTCTGCCCTTCGTGTCCCCCAGTGGACTTCACATACACGGTTACCCAGAGTCAGGGCTGTACAACGCACCGGATGTGCTTACACCCTGGCTGCCTGCCTCTGCCCTTCGTGTCCCCCAGTGGACTTCACATACACGGTTACCCAGAGTCAGGGCTGTACAACGCACCGCATGAGAGAAACGGGGCAGGCGACACACCGTGGGCAAGTGTACACTGACGCAGATGTCAGTATTTAAAACACAGCGCTTTGAAAGGATTACCCCAGTGAACGCTGAGTCCCAGTGACCGGTGGAAGGAAACGGTCTCAAGAGGCCGTGCGGCCGGGTCCTGGAGGCCGGGCCACACGACACATCACCGCACACACTTCCTGGGAAAGGGGTGTGGACGCGATGCTGGAGTTTGAGAAAGGCCACATGTGCCAAACCAGACGTCAAGCATGATGTTTCATTCACCTGCAAGCAAACGGCACCAAAGACACAGTGACAGTGGAGGCCAAGTGCGCGGTTCGACGTGCTCCGGCTCTGCTAGTTTCCCATCGCCACTGACTGTGCACCCCGAACGGGCACCTGTTGTCTCACACAGGTCAGCACTGCTCTGTGCAGGCAAAGGGTGCTTGAGCGGAAGCTGGAGGCGCATTTCTCAGACTGCGCCTGACACTGGTCCACGCCTTCACCGCCACGCACAGTCACGGCTTCACCGCAGGTCCACGGAAGACGGATTAACAAGCAGGGGAGCTGAGGGGGCTCAGAAATTCTCAAATTTGCCCCATCCGTTCACAGAACCAAAAACTAACGGCATTCCCGTGGCAACAGTAAAGAACTCTCCGAGCGCTGAAAATAATCCCCTCACACCAACCCCAACCTTTTTCTTGGGTTCAACAGTCTGTTTTGGATAAAATCCATCTTGCAATGGTCTAAGAGGACCTATGGCTTCACTTTTGTTTTGATTTTCATTCCAGCCTGCGTGACGCAGAACTTCCTGAACAGGGACGAAGTCTCCTGCAAACTTCTGTCCCTTCTCCCGGCTGACACCTTAACTCCCAAGGCCTCTGCTCCAAGTTCGCCTCAAGTAAACTGACTCAGAAAGGGGAGCAGCGCTGCTCACACACGTGAAGTCGGCTTCGCATTTTAAGCAATCAGGCCCAAGTGGATGGGGAGGCGGGAGGACGTGGCCAACACTCTTATTTGTTAAGGACATTGGACAAGAACGTCAAGCTTCCGAGGGTCCTGCTCCCGCTCCACGCGTCCATGCCTTCCTTCCAGGCCCACCGTTCTTCCTCGCTCAGACAGAAGGCTGCAGGTGGGGTGAGTGCTGACTTCTCATGCCCATGAGTTCACAAGGTGAGGCTTCTCTCAACGGGAATTGTCAGACAATTTAAAAACTACCATTTCTTGTAAACTGAAAAGCTGCCAGAAAACTTACCCTTGACATGCACTTCATCATCATTTAGTCCTGAGAGCAGCCCCGTGATGTAACAACTAGTAAAATGCTAGTGGCCAGGAGGAGGAGAGACTGGGGAAGTCTGTTAGATGGTGGCAGTGGGGTTGGAACCAGATAGATACTGGCAATTCCTCCCAATCCTTCACATGGGATGCCGTGGTCATATTAACAGTTGAACCGACTCCTCCGACTGTGTGCTGGTCATCCCGGAGCAGGGTCTTTCAGGCGCCCCAGACTCACCAGAGCTGGCACCACTCCTTCTGGTGACGAATCACCAGAAGCCCAGTGGTTAAGTGCACCCAAGGTGCATGGGCAATAGTCCTACTGATGGAACGGTGGGCGTGCTCGGTACTCTGTACCCGGCATGGCCATTGTGAAGGTGCGGCTGAAGAAATCCCTGCTCTTTCCACAGCATTGTGCAGCCTTGAACTGATTAACATCGCAGGCCCGATCATCCCAGAACAGAAGGACAAGCTTCAGGGCATAGGGCCGGTTCTGTTTTGCCCAAACCTGAGTTGTGGGTCATCCATTGCATTTTTATCACCTTCTGCAAATGTCTGAGACTCTCTCCTCCACCCCGGAGATGAAGTCCTTCAAGGAGATCCCTTTTGAGCTTGTCTGTTCTCTAAGAGTGCGCTGGGCCTTCCTGAGCCACACCCCTAGCAGGTAAGGGGCAGCAGACAAGGACCTCGCTCGGGTGGTGAGCAAGTCAGCACAGCGCACAGCCGAGATGGTTCAGCTCAACAAGAAAGCACTTTCAGGGCTCCTCCAGCTGCCAAACTCAGAAACTCTGGTAATGGTGGGCAAGATCTCTTTTCTCTTTATAAAAAAACAAAAGAACCCCACATAATCGAAACAGTACGTACACAAGGCTGTGCCAATTAAAATATCACTTCCATGCTTGAGATGCAATTAAAACACTCATAGGTGAAATAAGCCAGAGAAAAATTAATTCTATATGGAATCATTTATATATATATATATATATATTTAAATCAACTCATAGGAGAAAGAGAATAGAAAGGGCTGGGAGTGATGGAAATGAAAAGATGCTGGTAAAAAGTACACATTTTCAGCTGTAAGATGAACAAGTCCTGAAAGTTTAACATAGAGCACAGAGACCGCAGCTAATAACACCAGGTTACACGCTGGTAATGTGCAGAGACTGGATTTCAAGCTTGCTCTCTCTCTCTCTCTCTCTCTCTCTCTCTCTCTCTCTCTCTCTCTCACACACACACACACACACACACACACACACACAGAGGCAACTATAACTATGAGAGGTGATAGATGTGCTAATTAACTTGACTATGGTAATCATTTCATAATGCACACGTATATCAAATTATCATGTTGTACACTTCAAATATCTACAATTTGATTTGTCAATTATACCTCAACAAAGCTGGGGGAAAATAAAAGCAAGCACAAGAAAAAGTTGTTTCAAAAATTTTTCAAAGGCTGTAACACTGGTGGACACATGAGAAATGAATTTTTATTGAATAAATACTATTTACCTGGAGAGAGGAAAAGCACCAGAAGAATGGACTCTGAAGCCCACATGGAAGGAGAAAGAACGTGGTGTGTGCACAGAGAATGTGGCCTTCATGCTGGGCTGGCATCTTCAGAACACACATCTAAGGAGCTGGCGACCTACTCACACACTCATCCCTGTCCCGTCACCAGGACAACCAAGGTCCCGACTCACTTGCACACTGACCACAGGCTCTCTGAAACGAGCACGCAGGCCTTCTTTCCTGAAAGTTCCTGGGACACTCAGCAGCTGCCTTTAGAGATGATGGAAGCCTGGGTGTTAGGAACGGAAATGATTTTCCCAGAGTTTCATCTCCAGCAAGTGGAACTAGGGGAGATGGTTTCTCCGGGAGGACTTCCTCCCAGAGAAACAGCTGCCATGGAACCACAGAGAAATGGCTCGCCAAATCCACTTATTTTCACAATCTAATAATGCTTAACAATGCCCTATGGGATAAGCCTAAAGAAAATTATGAGCATAATTACAAGGGTTCACATCAGGGATAATTTAATAATCATCTTTGGCATGTCTCTCTTCTTCAGATGGGTACGCTGCATTGTATTAGACAGACTTCCTGTGTCTCTGCCATGTGACCTTGGGAAAGTCCCTTCAATTCTATGCTTTCTCAAGAGTTTCATCATCTATAAGGAGGAGGCTAGAATGCTGTATAGTGAAGTATAATAATACTTGTGATAAAAACAACTGAGAAGTATCTGGAGAGTAGAGGTGGATGGTCCCCTTAACCTAATATTCCTTCTTCTCATTCTCTCTGCATCTGGCTGATAAAAATGAGATTCCTAGATGAGTCTTGCAATCATCGCCACTATCCAGAAAGAACCAGTCAGTCAAAGGAACCCAGAATTATCCAGATTGAGATTTAAATTAGAGAGTGTGTAGTTGCCCCCAGGTGGCGCCAAGTCAAGGGAGGACCAGGACAGAGTAGGATCAGGAATGGGGCTGGTTAGAGAGCCAAGCTGGCCACCAGGTCATTTAAGTAATTACATGATTGAATTTAGTGATGCGACTTATCTCATAAAGTTGTTGCAAGGATTAAATAAGATAATGCATATAAAGCCTTTAGCACATAGTAAGTGCTCCATAAATGTTAACTAAGATAGTTACTACTACAAGAAAGCAGAAGACAGATGTTTATCTTGTAGATTTTTATCATGATTTAAGAGTGGCTGAAAAATCTGCTGAGCTTGTTAGCTAAATTATATTAGAAAGAATGGTCTTGCTTTAATCTGATATTCTTCAATACTTATATGAAAACTATTAAATAACATTTACCAAGACTTTAAGTCACTTAACTACTTAAAGGTAGATGATGTTCAGTTATGTGTCCAAGTGAATCCCTCTATAGTAACGTACAGGAGGTGCGGGTTTTATCCTTATGGACTAAGTCCATTATTGATTGGCAAGAGCTATTTGTTTCAAAAAATCAAAGTCAGAATGTGTGCTCATTTCCTAGCTCTCTGTTCTCTTTCTTCTTCCTCCTCTTTCCCTTTTTTAAAATAAGAATGCCGATTTTCTTCAGCAATATTGAGGCAGCCTGCTTCTGTGTAGAGGTGGCAGAGATCAGTGGCAATGAGTTTATCCACTTTTATCTAGGTGACCACTTGGCCTCCAGTCTACTTCTAAAGTATCTGTGTTGACTGACTAATATCTATATAGCTCCTTCCTTTCTCACTCTTTACAGGATACTGGTGGGTCAGTAATCAACTGATCCTGGAGAGTCTTTAACTCTTTGCAGAAATGAGTTCTTTAATTTATAGTTTAACACCATTTTTACTCTAGGTAAATATAAAGCAAGAGTGACCAAGAGAAGAATGTTTTGATATGCTTAGCAAACTCTATTCTAAGAGATGTCTCATTATCAAAGTTGTTGGTCTGTTTGTTATTTTATAAATAAGGGTCTACTTCATAAATTCTTAAGAGTTATGTTCCAGCATAAAGGTTTCTGAGTATATATCTCTGCTTTTTATAATTATATATATATATATATTTTTTTTTTACTGGTTAATGAGAATTCTTTGTTTTAGAAACTCTGATGAGCTTAATGTGGATGGAAGAAATGATTTATCTGTGTTCCTGGTATATTCATCTCATTGTGTATTCTAATTAGCTTCAAATATGATGTTCGAAACATGAAATAAATATGTCGAGCTGTCTTTGCTATGTATTCTACAATTCCCTTTTGAGTCACTTCAAACCCACTTTGTAAGAAAGTATACTGTCAACTTGGAAATCGCACTGCTGTTTCTCCACCTTTTCTAAGCCATCTGGCACCTGCTGGTCTTAATGGGAATTTTCTTTTCAGGTCGAACAACTACGACTCCTGGTGACACCCACTTCTCACAGCCTTTAGGAGTGACAGAACAGCTATGAAAGTTTGCACCTGTCCTTTCAGTCCTTGAGATCAGCTGACACTCCCGGGGGACTGAACGGGGCTCACCCAGCAGCCCTGCCTGCCCTGGCATCCCTGCCTGGAGAGGACGGCAATGCAGGCCCAGAGGGGCCTGCTGGCGTTTTCGCCCTCGTCCTCATGTGCAAGATACGGGGAGCACTTTTGGACATACTCACCGTATGCTGACTTACTCTTCTCCTGGATTTGGCCGAGGATGATCTATTTACTACCAAAGGTGAGGAAGAAAGGCAGAGGAGCAGGGGGCAGTCACTGTGAAGAAGAGCACTTGACTTTTAGAAGGCTCCTTTCTGGCCTTCCGTCTATTTTTGAAGACCCTCAATGTGAGGAGAGTCAAACTTGATATTAAATAACCACCCAGGATGTGGCTGCCCACGGAGGTGTGAAGAGGAATGGTGTATAAAAAGCCTGGTTAAATATAGGAAGTACAGCTGCATTCCAAGTAACCCGAGACTTCAACACCCAGTATGGCTTTCATGGAGGCAATCTATTTGGCCCATTTTCACAGATATATAATATATTGCACCTATTTTAAGATGTGTAATTTTTCCTCCTTAGCTAGTTGTAAGCTAGACCAGAAAACACTTCCTCTAGGCTAATCCATGTTCCATTAGTATCCATATATGCATTTTCCACTTTTATTTTTTCTCTACTAAAGTAAGTATATTCTGAGCTGCGGTACAAGGTCCCAATGTTTAAGAATGAACAATAGCCACTAAAGACTCATTATGATTTACTATCCGCCACCGGAATCCAAACCTGAGGTTGACCGTTGAGTGTTTTGGGTCTTTTCTTTCTTTTTCTTTTTTTCAGTTAAAATGATAATTTTCATGAAATAGTCTGTGTGGAGTTTTAATACATTTTAATGTTGTGTGATTTTAACTCTATAAAAATCCAATGTTTCCCTTTCCTCTACAGCAAGGGCTTTGTCGTCGACCGGGGCTGTTTCCTCACCTGCACAGCGGGGCACCTGCCGGCAGGTGCCGCAGGCGGGACAGCGCCGCGGGCTCCGAGGAGCCACGCTGGTGGCGCCAGCATCTGCTGGCTGTGCGCAGCCCGAACCTTTGCTCTGCCCAGCCCGCAAGGCCTGAAACATACCCTGGCCATGAGATCAGCTCTTGATCACTTTAGAACACACTTGACTAATTTATCTGATCCCAAGGCTACAAATAAGTCCTGTAGTCACTGGTTGGCCTAGGTTCCGAGTTTCACGGTGGCCTGGGCGGATATAGATGAGTTATCTGGTTGCAAGGAAAAACAGGAGACCTGTGTCAGGCTGCTCTGCAAATCAATCCACCTTGCCCCCCACACGCTCCTTCCCACTTAAGACACCCGGCTTTACAATGGTTGGGCAGCGTCCCTGTGTGCAGTGTCAGAGGACAAGGTGCATGCAGATGTAGTATCACCGGGCAGTGTAACCTGAGTGTGCATGAAAATAACTGTGGAGGGTACGCCGAGAGCCCGAGGGAACCTTTAGCCATGGACCCTGGCAGCACCTCGAATAAGCACCTTACCTAATCTCCCTTGTTGACTGCTAACCGTGCCCAGTGATTTCGTGCAGCTGCTCTCTACTCGCCGGCTAGGGCACGTTGATCCTGGCCACAATGAAATTAGAGCCGGGGTCTCGGACGGAAACACAGACCTGTTGCTGAGACAGGGAGAGACCCTAACACGATGGGTGGGGGGAGCCAACAGAGAACTTACAGCGAGCATGGCTGGGTTAAGCTTCTCCTATTTTATTTAACTCTGTATCCCCAGGGCTTGATGTGGCGGGATGCCCAGTAAATGCTGAAGAGGGAAATGATTGAATGACTGTCCCCGAAGAGTTAATAAGCACTTCCACCACAAGGCAACCACCTGCCTGTTATTTGCATATAGTCTTTGGGGTTACAGGTATTTGTGATGAATGGCTTGAAGGGGGAGACAAGGTAATTCATGCACGCATTCATTAATTCATCAAAGACTGATGACAGCGCTCTGTCTGGCCTGCTTGGTGACCTACACTGGACAAGTGTGCAAGGCAGGAGGAAATGAATGGGATCCAGGAGAGGAATGGCCCAATCTGTGCCTGAATGAATTGCACGGAAGGAGGATCTCGTGACCCTCTAGGATATGCAGAGTCCCCTGGCCGACCAAGTTCAACATCCTCTCAGAGGTTCCAGGACTGCCGCACATCAGGGCTGTCCTGGCGGAGCGTTATTTTGGCCACGGCGTCTTTGAGAAATGTGATTGTTCAGTCTCAGAGACACCCAGGAGATCGAGCCCCTTCTTTGACAGGTGGGGAAGCAGGTCAAGAGAGGGACTGCAGCTTCTCCTTAGTGGTGGGGCAGACTGGAGACAGGCTAGCAGGCCGAGTTAGCTCTGCTAGGTCTGACTGTGGGCAAGCTTATGGACTTATAAGCTAGGGAAGACAGACAGACAGGAGAGGAGAAAACAACTGAAAACATATTCAGATAGCGGAAAGTGCTCAGCAGAAAAAAAAATAATAGAGAAGGTACAGAGGAACGGAGCTTGAGTCCAACCCCACCATTCACCAGCTGGTAAGAACTGACTATGCCCCTCTGAGCCTCAATGCCCCAGCGTAAAAGAGAGACCAGTGAGAGCACTTGCCATGACGCCCTAAGGACATGGTCTAATACAGAATGCATACTTGATAACTGATGATAAGGAATGATTGTTACAGTTTTTATTGAGTCAGGGTGATCTGGGCAGGCCTCTGAGGAAACGGTATCTGAACTGAGTTGGAAGGATGAGAAATGGCGGAGCATAGCTCTTTGCAGGCTTGGGGCCATGCGCACAGAGGCCCTGAGGCTGGTAAAGGCCTTGTGAATCCAGGAACTAAAAAGAAGACAGAGTGGCTGGAGACTGTGTGTGCTGTGAAATAAAGTCTGAGAAGTGGGGCAGGCAGAGGAGTTCACGTCCGCAGGTCATGTAGATCCGGGAGAGAGGGCTCCAAGCCATGAGTCAAGTTCAGGTTGTGTCAGATGTCTCGTTCTGGGGCTCAAGCTGCAGCAGCGTTGCTATGCAAGACATGCAGGGGGGCAAAAGCAATCGTGCAGTCACGTCCCAGGACACCACCACATCATGTGGGATGGTATCTAATGGGCTAAAGAAAGTCACATGACCAAGTCCTCAAATCCAGGAGCAAGCAATTCAAAGGTGGTGATGTATAGGTTACTACTGCCCGGCTTGTGGGGCCAAAGATCCGTACTATCCACGGTCCACAGGAAGCTGGGTGTGAGTGTCCATTAGGGTCCGAGCTTGACCACTCCACCTGCAGTCACCCCCGGCCTCATCGTGCCCTCTCCTGGATCAAACAATATGAATGTTTGCTGAGTCATTCAATCAGAAAGATGCCCTAACAAGTCATGCGGGTCAAACCACCTTCACGCTGTCCTGCTTTCTCAGGGGCAGCCCTTTCCAGCTCTGGTGAGGAGCGCAGACACATCCGGGCGCCAGTAGCCGCCTCCAGCCTGGCACAGGGTCCAGCCTCGCAATGGCTCGGTCAGGGCCAGGGGAGCCTGGGCTGAGTGCACAGTTTGGCGGGCTTCTGGCTCACGCAAGCTCCTTACAGGGTAAAATACAATCTGCTTTTCCAAACTGGATGCCCTTCGTTGCCTGCTATATTTTACCTGTAATCTAGCCTCTCCCGCCTCTGCTCAATTCCAGGCTTGGAACTATTCGTGAAGCAAAATAAAGGAGAAATATATGAGGGTGTGGCAGTGAGAGGTGGGTGTCTATGAAAATTTATGTGCTGAAAAACAGCTGCAAAATGTTTAATGTTTCAATGAATGTTTTATGTTTACAATAAAAAATCCTCCAGCCAAGAAGGTCTTAATAAACGGTTACATTTCCAGGTAGGTCCAAGTGAAGACAGCACAGAAAAATGATTCCCACAGACCCATTTCTGTGGGGTGACCCCAAACACAGAACCCTGAGCCGCAGTCCCTCTGCGTGAAGCGTGAGAGCCCACCCAGTCATGAGTGAGCAGGGAGTGAAGACTCTGATACAGGCGACTGGCAGGAGGAATGAAGAAAGCACTCACATTTCTCAAGGCCAAGCACCCATGGCGAGAAGCCTTGGAAACACAGGCTTCGGAATCGGCAGTGGAGGGAGTAGGGGAAGATATCCAGGTCAGCCAAACTCTCGCGAAAATCCATCAGTCCACCAACAGGGCTGGCTGCTGCCACAAGGCAGCGCTTCTTCCAGGAAAGAGCCCAGATGAAGAGACTGGGTTTGACAGAGAGACACAAGGTTCAAGTCCAAACGCCTCTGGGAACTGGCTCTGTCTCCATAGGTAAGTACCTACCCCTCCCAGGATGCCATTTCATAGTCAATCAAATGCCAGCAGCGATCGGAATGGAGGGCGGTGCAGGCGCAGGGGCTGCGAAGCCGGGGTCAGGGTGGAACTGGGTCCGATAGGGGCCGCTGACGTCTCCCGTAGAGAAATGAAGACTTGATGTAGCAGGAAACTGCAGGCTGCTGAGCTTTGAGAAAAATGTCGAGTCTTGGCTTAACTCAGGACTTCAATCAAGTCACCATGTGGGTTTTTGGGCTGAGGAGCCAGTTTTACTTTTTCTCTTTGGAGTCATCCTGTCTACCTTGCTATCCAGGACCAGAAGTACAGCGGAGCTCACAGCCCTTCCTACCCTGGCCCCTTGGGCTTCTTCCCCATCAAATGCTCAAGCAACTACTCAAACTAAATAAATAAAAACAAAGCCAGGGGCAGCTTCTTGGAAGCACCCTTCAGGGTGGACCTGTGGTGCCTAAATGAAGTCCTGCTCCTTCTGCTCCTGCTGTCGCCCAACCCCCTCACCTGCAGCAAACCCCCTCTCAGAAGCAGGCCAGCTCCGCACCACTGCCAGATGCCCGCCCAGTGCCCCTTCCTCACAAGACCTGAGGAGCCCGCTGGCGTTTCTGACGGCTCCTCTAACCAGGCCTCTTAGGAGCAGCTATTGAGTCTCTCTCACCCCCGTGTGGAGCGGCCCACCCAGCAAAACCTCACCGGTGAACGAATGGATGAATGGATGGTAAAAATCACTGTGTCTCTTCTAAAATGACAGCAGAGAGGACTGCTGGCCTCCAGAACAAATGGGGCCACTGTTACTCTTCTCGACTCAGGACTGTGGCCTAACACCCGGAACGATGGGCCATCTCTTGCTGTCCTGGTGAGAGCAGCCTCTTCTGATGCCTTGGCCTTGCTGCCCTGGGAGCAGACAGGATCGGGTGCTGACCTGCCCACGTCAAGGAAGACTCTCAGACTGCTGCAGCCCCAGCAGAAACCCAGAGAAAGAGGCTCAGTGTCCCCTCCACAGACAGGGGTGGGTGTTACCTCTGGTGGCGAGCACAGCTCATTTCTCTCACCAGTCTGGGGTCGGGCTGTGGACTGAGTTTGGAATGGATGGGTTGTGCTTGGGAGACACTAGAGGGGCATCCCGTTTTCTCGGAGTCCTGGCCCCCGCCTTCTTCTCTCTGGGACACTCAGAGGATAGTGCCCTGTGCCACGCACGGGGCGGGGGGCCTGTCCCGACTGGATGCTGTGCCCTGGCTCTCACCTGGACCCGTGACAGCCACAGTGGTGGGCTGCCCACTAAATGATTTCACACAAATCCACTCAGTTTCACCAGAACACCAGGTACAAAAGAAGTGCAGGATGCAAAGACACACTAAGGTGAAAACGAGGCTGCGGCATCAAACCCCATGTGAACTGAAACCACGGGGCGGTCAGATGAGGCAGACATAACCAGTTCAACTGCGGGGGAGTCGCCATGGTGCGCGAGCCCTGTCAGAAAGACAAGGCACACCTGCAGGGGACTGACATGCGTCTTCGGGGACCCTGCATGCTATGCTGTCTGTTCCCTAGAGAGGTCTTTTCATTTGAGTGGAAGAAGTGACGCTTCTAGAGCACCGACCACATCCCACAGGCTCTGGTCAACCCTGCCCGGATGAGCACCTAGTGGCTTCTCACAGCAGCTCTTCTGAAGTGAACTGTCACTTGCATTTGCGCACAAGGACATACATCAGCCGAAGCTCAGATCTGTTCTGTCTGTTCTCCCCGCCACCCATCGCCGTGGATACCTCAACTGGGAGATGCTGATGGCCACATGACTAGGGGCTTTTCCTGCTCTCTCGGCCACCTCTGAACAACTCTGATCCTGCAGCACTATCAGTAAAATTAAATTTTGAGGCCCCTCCCAACAGCTGCCCACGGTCTTATCTACAAATGATGCATGTGCCACTAGACGTAGATCGCCAAACACCCCAAGAAACAGGACTTGAAACAGACTGAGATGACAGACACATGACAAAAGAAGCGGCAATGGCTCCCTCCATGTCTCAGTGCCGGGGGGTGGAGGACAGCCAGGCTGAAAATGAGATTCAGCTTGTCCAGCTAAATTTGAGACACTCTTTTACTTAAAATAAATTAAGTGTTTACGTGTAATTATAATTTAAATGAGCATCTTGTATTTTTATTTGCTAACCAGAAAATATTTAGTTCTGTTTAAAAGACCAGAGTAAGCAGTACGGGCTTTGGGGGTGGATGGTCTTTGGCAAGGCTACCCATCTCTGCCATTGCAGGATGAACGGCACCCCGAAACGAATGACGACTGATCCCGTAACACTGATTCCTCAAAATAATTCAGGGCTCGATTTGGCCATGGATAGTGATCAGCGGACCTCTGCCCTGAAAACCATGATGAGAGGCCTGGACTGTAGAAGAGAGGTGGTCCCAGTGACCAAGGATAATGAAGATGTGGCAGATATGTGTGTCCATGAGCTGGACTACTTACTGCTCGGCATAGAAGAGACGCGGCCCTGCCTCTCATGACAGCACGGAAACACTGAGGGGGATCACGTTAAGTAAGCAAGAAGGAAAGAGCAAGTGCGACATGACTTGACTCACATGTGGAATGTCAAGACCAGACTAGACAAGAACAAATTCTTAGGTACAGATAAGAAGTTGGCGGTTATACGAGGGGAGGCAGGGGTGATGGGTAAATGGGGCGCACCGATGGCGGTGAACACAAACTAGACGTTTGATCAGAATGCAGCATAATGATCCTCATCTCGTCAACACCAGTTTAATCAAAAGACTGTACACCTGAAACTTACATAATGACACACACCGGTGGGACTCAAGTAAAAATGTGAAGAAAAGAAAAGCAGGGGCTTTGTGTGCACTGTTCTTCAACAGCCTGACGCAGGAGAAATACACATCCTTGCCTGTCTTCTCGGGGGCTGGCGTGGGCTGACTTTCAGGAAACGGAGCTCTTGGAAGGTGGAACGGCGTCTCACACAGCAGCCCGCGTGGCACAGGGCGAGAGCACAGCTCGGCTATGCTCTGGGAGCAGAAACAGGCTGGGCACAAGGTGACCCGGCGGAGTCAGCGTTGGTGGCAGAAGGTGTGACAATGGGAAGCACACTCCAGTGCTCACTCTGAAGCAGTGTCTCCTTGTCTCCTTTGGGGGACGACTAGGAGAGAGTGAATTGTCTAACTTAACTGGCGGTGGTGGTCGTGGTGTGTGTGTGTGCGCGTGTGCTAAGAATTAGACAGTTCTCCCATCTGGTTTGACCAATTATTCAAAAGCACTGTGCCTGCTCCTTTAGGCAATGTGAACTAAAGGGTCGCATCATACCCACCCCTACCCCGTCCTCCGTCCATACTGTCTGCAGTCATCTGACTCACTAACTCTCCAGAGATGGAAGGAACCAGAAGATGGCAGTCTGCGGTCTGAGAGAACCTAGCACCAGGAGGCCCCTCAATCAAAACGGGGTCTCAGGCACTCACGTCGGTGTGGAGGAGCCGTTCTGGGGAGCAAGGCCAGGGGGACCAGCTGTTCTGACCAAGGCGAGCAGACGCCTTCCTGAACAGCCAGAGCTGGGCTCGGGACTGAACCTTCACTCAGCAAACAGGTCTGGAGTGGGAGCTTCTGCATCCAGGGAAAGCTCTGAGCCTCTGCTGAGAAGTTACCCAGGACATACAAGCTCCTGCTGGCCTACCTGGAGCTTCCATGACAGTTTCGCCATGGACAAGGATGCTAAAGTCTGAACTGCACTTCAGTGACACACAGACAGTCTCTGTGCAGTCAGCCAGGAACCAAAGTGTCTAGGTGCTGAATTCCGTGTCTCCCTACAGACAGGACGGAAGCGGCCGCACAGGACGCGGCCTTTAGGGGACTTGGTAAAGAAATACACAGTCTAACGATGAACAGGGTCTTAGCTGGACACAATGCCCAGGTTAGCTGGGAGAAGCAAGTGAGATACCAGCAGTGAAGAGCCTTCCAAGACCATGCAGCTTAATAAAAAATGTGAGGGAATGTTACGGGAGTTGTTTTGAGCAAACATAATGAAAATAAGAAAATACAGAAATATGCATATTTTAATAGCCAATAGTCCCAAAGCAGAGGAAGACGTATTATTTAAAATTTGCTTTACATCATGACATTTTATTGGCCAAGCAAAGTCAGATTTTCACCTGTAATCCCAGTCAAACACAGGGAGAAGCGTCCGATTCTGAGTTGAATGCAAATACCAGTTCTGCGTGTCTTTATTATCAGAACAAAAGTGACGACAATGACTTGCACACTCAATACATACGATTAGAAAGGGGGAAGTGCTGTACTCGACGTAGACAGCCCGAGATCCTGAAACAACTGCACTCTCCTCTCTATGCTGACCTTCTGAACTGAGCCGGACGCGCCTAAGGGCCCTCATGGCCCCGCTGGAGCGCCCTGGTGGCTCAGGCGTTAGGCCCGTGCCCAGAGCACAGTCCCGGGCTTGTGGTCGAGGGCTGGGTGTGGAATGGGGACAACTAAAATGAAAAACTATCTGAATAAAATGCTTCCTCCTCTTCTCCCTGCCTGCCTGCCTGCCTTCATTCCTGCCTGCTTCCTTCCTTTTAAAAAAAAAAAAAGCCACTTTTACCTACCGGAACTGTTCTTCAGGAGGACATACTCAGAACCCTTAATTTCTAACAGGTGGCAGCTGCTACGTATGAGCCCACCTTGAGTGGCTTGAACCACTCACCCAGCCAGGCTCTGACCATGATGTCCCTGTTACATGAGAACTCAGGAATCATGGCCATGTCTCTCTCCTGGGATGTGGGAAGTAGATTAAATACAATAAATACTGATAAAGAGAATGAGTGTGGGAATCCGTGGCCTTGGGGAGGGACAGGTGAGGGAAAATGTGACCTAGAGATGAGGCAGGCCAGATGCATTCCAGGGCCCGCCCTCCAGGCCTTTCCAGGACAAGCGCTCTGTAGCACTTGTCTCTGCAAGATGGAAACGGGTCAAGGAGAACAGCGGGAGCCAACTAAGGACCAGGGCAACTCTAGGGTACCCACATTATTATGACTCTTTTCCCTTTTTACCGGCTTGTCATATTACCTAGTAAACTGAATTACTTCGAGGCCTCCACTCATCACTCTACAAATCTAGTCTCAGCTCTAGAATCTGTTGGATGGGGCCTCTGTGATGAAGAGAATAATGAGATATACACCAAACCTATGAAGAATATTGTGTGCTATGTTAATCATAACTCTGAGAACACGTCCAATTCTGTATGCGAAAATATGAGGCAGCAGAGATGGTGGGGAGGGAGCAGAGGTGATGTGAGTAGGGCAGCTGGTCACACCCCCATTTATCAGCGTTGCACTGAGTCCAGCTCCTCTGACTACTCTAGAGAGTTGTCTCTGGCTAATCTCCTTTTTCACCACTCTGAAGACACCTGGAAAGATACGATACCAACTGGGGGTGGCCTAGGGCTGCCTGATGAGGGGGTACAGGTCTGTCCCTCTGCCATCAAGATGGGACAGCTCTGAGGTACACTGGACACCCCAGAGCCTTCCAGCCTCAGGCCTCTGCGAGACATCACTTGATAGCACTTCTTTTCCTGGTTCTGCCCCTTTCCTATTTATTCCTCACAGATTACAAATCCCGGACTGTGCCCCAGGCATGGTCTTAACACCTGAGTCACCAGGGTACTCCAGAAGTGGCAAATTTAGGCATTACATCACTGAGTACATTCCTCCCTCAATAAAGCACATCCAGTCAGATCCCACCTCAGGTCCTCCTTCTAGTTGATTCAACCTAGGACACAGAGTTAAGAGAATCAACAAAGAAGAGAATCTCTTGAGGTGGGTTTACCAGCTGTCTGACAGGTAAACTGTGAAGGTCGGCCTGTTGGGAGGAAAAAGGAAGAGAGGAAGTGGGTACAGGATTCCTGAGTAAATGGGGATGTATTCAGATGCAGAGGAATGTACACTGCATTCTAGGGTGTAGAGTACCCTAAATTCCAAGGCCTCGACCAGATGCTGAACCTAAAGAAAGCACATGGGGAACCCTGGGCTTCGGTCTCCACTTGGGTGATGCCAGAGACCACGCAGCCTCACAGAGCAGGACTAGCCATGGCCCAGGCGTCAGCAGCTGAGGCAGACATGGTGACTCCATGAGGGGTGAAGATGCCACCGGCAGGGGAACGGACTGCTCCCCTCAGGAACGCAGCAGGCTCATATCCGCAGACGCCAAGGGCGATTGCGGATGTGAGCTCCGATCACCTGCGCGGCTGAGTGTAAGCTGGAACGCTACCGCCAATATCTGCTGGCCCCCGGAGTGAAAGCACATCATGACAGGACATGGCCCCTGTTTGAGACAGATATACATGTCCAAACCCACACACACATGTGCACATCCATCACGAATGATGTGTATGCACGCGTAACACACACATACTCATCCACGAACCAAACTATGTAAGTATCTATGTAACGTACATATTAGTTCACGTGACCATGGAAGCTGGAGTCTCCATCTAACAGACCAGCATGCTAAGTTCTAGTCTGAAAGCTGGCAGGCCTGAGAGCCAGAAAGAGCCAAAGTTTCAGTCTGAGTCTGGTGCAGAAGAAAGACCAGCATGTCCAGCTCAGAGCAGTCAGGCGGGAAGAGCTTCCCTGATTTGTGAGAGGGTCAGCCTTTTGCTCTGTGATTAGATGAAGTCCATCCAAATTAAGAATGGCTATCTACTAAAATCCCCCCCGGGAATAATCCAGCACTGTTTGACTACTAGCTGTACATCCAAGGCTCAGTCGGGTTGATATTTAAGATGGATCATCACAGCCTCAGTGACGCACAGAACAACTCAAACTCGACTAGGTCAAGGGCTGACATATTTCTGAAACAGGTATGGAGATGGTTCCATGCACCAGAAATGTCAGCAACGGCCCTTAATACTACGAATGCAAGAGACAAATTTTAGGCTAGTCAACAACAAATATTAGTGGAATTCTGACTGGGAAACCTGGGAAGGCTATGGGTACAGCAGGCATGTCAATAGGAAGGTAATGTCAAAACTCAGACTGCACCCCAGAGGGAAAATGATGCTTTTTAAAATTCTTCTACATCCTTATACTTATTATAAAAACAAGAGTCTTCTTTTGAGACTTCTTTGTCTTGAACACCTAACACTCCAATTTCAGAATCCAAAGAATGTAAGAATTTAATACCACTGTTTTGCTTCCATTATATTGATTTTTATAGATATCTTGCATTTATGACAAATAATGGTCTTCCAGTTACATTAGTAATATGAATTTTCCTTACAAATAACTGTACACAAAAATAAAAAGATATAAATAAATCAAAACAACATAACAAAAGAGCAATAGGAGAAAGACTGTGAAGGTGGTATAAAAATAAGCTTGGGAAACATTATTAAAAATGGGAAAATCATACAAATGGAGAAGGGATTAAAAAAATGCATCCTGAAAACATCTAGAAAGAAAAAATGAGGAGAAATGCCAGGAGAATTTCTTACCCTTGCTGAAATACCAAGCTAATTCTCAAGAAAGTAGGAAGTCAAACATAATGGATATAATTCCTAAGTCCTTACTGGGAATCACAGAAATAATTATTTCTGCCCCAATCCATAGGAAAACAGGTTAGATAAGGAATATGCAAGCTAATTTCCATCAACTTACTTCTACCTCGTTTGCTGATTAACTTTACTTATTTAGCTAAAGAATTTGAGTCAAAGTTCCTCAAGTTCAGATATCCCCACCTCATATCTAGGTGACTAAGTATACAGGTTTAATTGCTGAAAATGGTTAGCTAAGAATATTGGTTAGAACATACTCCAGTTATTATACTTATTTGTCAAGTTACCTCAAAACTTAGTCACTTATTCTATTCATGACTTCTGTAGGTCAGGAATTCAGGGCACCATGAGAAATATCTATTCTTGCTCCACACATCTGGAAGCTGGGACCACTTGAAGACTCAGTCATTGACTTCCTGTCTGATGCTGTAATACCACCTTAATTCCCCTCCAAGAAGCCCTTGGGCAGAACACCAAAGGGGCCGTCCCTCTGTGCAGCCCTGCCTGCTCCATGCCCGTCCAGACACGACACGCAGAGGGAAGCCCGCCCAACTCTTGGCCCCGTGAGGAACTCCCGCAACAAAGACATGGTGGTGAGGACACTCGACATGCATCAGAGCTCATCGAGCCATTTGCCTGCTCCCCAGAAAACGGCTCTTTGTGGGTGCTGGAACTGGCTGAGTAACATGTATTCGGAGCTCACAGCGCTTCCTCCAAGGGCGAGGAGGTGATTTTGACTAAGTTGAGAGGAAAGCGCACAGAAGGTCTTGCCCGGCCCTGGGAGCTGTGTCATCTCAGGGGTGGGTCTGCTGCTCAAAATTCCCCAAATCAAGGGTTTTTACCCACTCTGTTGAACAACCGTCACTGAGCAGCAGGAGTAGGAGTGCCCACACTGACCATGATGCAGACACTCTTAGCGGGCACAGCCAACTAAAACGTTCCTGCCTGGCCTGACTCTGGACATTAGGAAAGGGTTAATTATCCTTCTGAGATGTTTCTATACTACATCACAGGGAACGTCTTAGCTGCAGTCCATCGCAGCGATGACAGACTCCAACTGCTATGTCACTTTACCCACCGGAGGGGCTCTGTCCACTGCCTGGGCCAGGGCCCTGGGACAGTGCTCTGAGCAGGCGGGAAGGAAGGAGGCAGGAGGGAAGGTGAAGGGGAGGTAGCGACCCCGGGCCTGGCCCACAATGTCCCACACAGCTCTATGCTTCTCTCTCCTCTCCTGGGGGGCCCAGAAGAGACAGGAGACCTGAGGGGGTTGGACGGTGGAGACTTCGACAAAGTCATAGGCCCCCCATGTTCTACAGGAGACAGCGACTAGAGCAATAAAGAAACGCTTGTTCTATCAAGGAGCCAATGTTCAGTCAGAGAGGTAGGGTCATCTGTTTACCACTAGCTTAGAGGACTGATACACGTTGTTTTTGACCTCAGCAGAGACAGGAAACTGTCAGGAGAGGCCCCGGAGAGGGTTTCTCATGGGAAAATTAGCAGGAAAGCTGTCTGCATCATCGGAGGCTGGCAGAGTCCCTGAGAGCCAGGGAAGGGAGCAGAGTGGGAGCAGAAGACAGCTGGGAGAGAAGCACAGAAGACGACGATGATGCTGGAAGGAAAGGAATATGCAGACAGAACAGATGGTAGGTAAAGGAATGGAAAATAGAAAAAAAAGCAACAGCGAGCAACTGTGCGTTACGGCATGGGGGTGTCACAAGACCCCGCAGGTGATCCGAGCGTGTCCCCGGAGTGGAAAACCTGCGCACGAGGAGGACGTCTGCTCTGTAGTTGCTAAGCAAGCTGAGAAGCCTCGACAGGTGCCCAGCTCTCCGCTCCTGGAGACCCCCAGCTATGTCCCCAACCTCTGCTGCAGGACTGGACATGCAGTGGTAGATGCTGAAAGAGCAAGTGAATGACAGATGACTTGTTCTACAGCGGTGACGTCCACAGGCTTGGGTGTGCTTGGGCGAGGTCTCAGGCAAGGCAGGGAAAGGAAGATGTCATATTGGTCAAAAGTGTAGCTTCTTAATTAAAAAAAACAAAACACTAATATTGAAAGTGCCACCTGCTAGGAAAAAAGTGCCTGGACCCTGCTTTATTTGACAGCTTACAGAAGTAGCTCCTTGATGGGCAAGGACCCAGGGACTGTCGTGCAGCTGGGTCACTGGGGTCGTGGTGATAGCAAATGTCCCACCACACGCTGAGTCTGCTCCACAGGCCCACCGGCGGGACACAAACTTAGGGCCCTGTTATTCGTCTTATTCGTAGGAAAGGAGAAGGCAGCATCTGTGGAGCCTCCACATGTCCGACACCATAAATAGCTTCTCTCATTTAATCCCTGAGAGGATGTTACTGGCCACTGGATGTTTCCAAGAAGGCTCAGAAAGGTTAAGCTCTTTCTCCAAGGTCACACAGCCAGCAGATGGTGGAGTCAGGTTTCAAACCTGGTTCCCTCTGATTTCAAAGCATATATTTTTCTTTATAGAGAATATTTCTAAAGTGAAAGGTTCAGGCTGCCCTGAACTTATAGCAGTTCTGACTTCTACTAAAGAAAAGAAATGCTCTGCATGCCTCCGCTTCGGGGAAACACACTGGCCATCCCATAGCTGAAACATATCTGACCTTAAACAGCTTCAAACTACAATACAGAGAGTATTATCTCTACATGAATTTTATTTTAAAGGGCCCAGGAATTGACAAGTAAATGTAAAAAGTATTATGATATATTTAAAATCTGAAGGGAAAGCATGAGTAGACTACTGAGAGGAAATAATTCATTCTTTTCATGAATTGAAAATACTTGTTCCTCCTAGAGATGCAGGGCGTGTAAGTCAAGGAGACGGTGCAAAGTGAGGGGCTCTCACGTCTGCATGACTCTTCCCAGCTGTGAGACTCAGACCTTGTGGCTCCAGGTCCAGAACCACAGCTTAAGGAGATGCTGCGCTGGAGACGGATATAAACACACAGCTACAAGTGATCCCCGATGAGCTACCTCCACGCGTAGGCTAAAGAGACGCAGGAAGTGGCACCAGTCAATCCAAAAGCTGAAAGGACACCCTCCTGGCACATCCTAACCAGCAGCCCCGACAGCTCTCCCGGCAGAGATGAGGTTTGGTTTCACTCTGAGCAAGGCGGGATATGCTTGTCTTTGGGTCAAGACCAAATTAATTTGAATGCATCCGTGTGGCTACTGTTTAAACAGCTGCTTGTTCTCTCCCTCAGAAATTGTCCCCTGTGCTTTTGGAAGCAGCCCACCGCTTGCATGACAGACTTGGGGAATAATCCTAAAGCCCGGCGTCGACAAGCAAGCAGAAACCAGTGGAAGCTGCGAGCATACCCCAAGCTCGCGGAATCACAAAACTTGGTGTTTTGTTTGATATGGTCAGTCTCACATTCAATTCAAGGCTCAAGAATGTGAGACACTGGCAGGCTTCCTAGGACAAACATGGTGGTCTGAAACCCTAAACATGCGGCGCTCTTTCCCAAAGACACGGCCGCTATAAGATCCTGAGATCGAGCGACTTGTTCCTCAGGACTTTCCCGGAAGAGTGTCATCTTAGAAAAGGAAACCAAAAGAGAACAGGGAGCATTTCTGAAACATCAGTGAGGTGCAAGTGCTGCCAAGTTTTTGTTTTCAAAGGTGTAGCCACTGCAAACAAAATTTCTTGGGAGAAGAAATGATTTAGAGAAGGCTATATACCTGTCATGCTCAGATTATTATTAAGATTCTCTCTGTCTCGCATCCGCGCAGTCTTGAAGCCTATCAGACAAATCACAGTGGGCCTGAAATCGCACCGGTGGGTCTGAAAGAAACACATCCATTTTCAAATACTAACCATTTTAAATTAGGACGAGAAGGAATATTGTTAGTAAGACCAAAAAGCATTTCAACTTGCAAAATAACAATACGATTAAAATGAAATTGTTGTTTCCTGAACATATAGTCATTTTATAAAACATACAGTAACGTTTTTATATGCAAATTATCCAAACTCAGAAAACCTTCCACTTTAAATTGAACTGAGACTAACTTTGAGAACACTGATGAAAACGTGCTTAAAATGAAAAAAACAGCAAAGTGAAACAGGCGATATTTCGCAGAAAAAAACTGCAAACAAATGCTAGGCTTTTCTTTCTCTTTTTTGTTTTTCTGTTTGTGTTGTGTTGATGGACACTACAGTAAGAGAAAAGGTAAAATTCCTTCTGGCAAATTTATTCTTAACTTTCTGCTCTTTAAAGCTCAATGACAGTTCCCATTTGGTAAACTGTAAATGTTACTAATGTGCTGCAGAGGAGGTTAAGTATATATGAAGATATCATGGACCAGCAAAAAGATAGGACAAATGAACTTATTTGACTACAGATGCCTATTTCAAAACGCTCTGCCAATGTTTCTAGGGATTTTCCTTTACTAAAAATCATATTTAATGTGCCCTCCCCCTTTCCTAAATTAACAATATGAGTGTCTCCCATTTACTGGTTTTTTATCATGGCGTCCTTCCTTGGGTGGTTTTCAGCACATCCGCAGACGTTTTCAGGACCCACGTGACTATCTCCGCAATGAGACTGCGTATGCTTTTATGACAAGTTGGTATCTTTTTACTTCTGCTCTTTCCCTGATCTGACATCATAGGACAGGAGATTTCGCACACATTCTCACAAGAGTAAACTGACCACCCCGGGAGTGTCCTCAGAGTCACCCTCCGCCATGATCACCTGTTGTACCGGTGGCTGAGTGCCAGGCACCCCGCTTAACACAGAGTGCACAGTGACTACCCCAGCCAGACCAGAAGACTGACTTTGCTAGGACAGTGATTTTACCCACCACCAGACAGACAATACGTGCGAGGGCCTGGGCTCAAATCAGGGCCAAGCTCATCCTCTGAACGTATATGCTTCAGGTCTGCCGGGTGGGGTTCCTGCTCGCCAGCACAGTCCTCACCACACTGCTCTCCACAGTGCCTCCCCTCGCAGATTTACAAACGTTAGATTGCAGTGTTAGCTCTTTCTTTCAAAAACCCCATTTGTCATTTCCCCGATCACAGACAAGGCACACCTCACTCCAGTCCCCTCTTCAGCCCTTTCTCCTCAGCTTTCTCTGCTATCACCCTCCATGTGGCCACAGAACACCCCCGGGCATCTGTCAGGGCTTCAAGAATAGTGTGTGACCTAAATAAATACTTACTTTAAAAAAGAAATCCTTAGAAAAACTGGCAGCCGCCTAAAACATACGCTTTGAGAAGCACAAAATTGATAGATATATTAAATAATGAAATAATACTGTAGAAAGTAGTTGAATGTTAGACTCGCCCTTTAGCTGTTAAGAGGTGCATCTTTCATTTCCAGTTATAAAGTCTTACTCCAGCTCTGAAGTTAGCAAAAAAGGCATTAAATTCATTTAACCCCAGGTACTGTAAAAACCCGAAGATAACTTCTGAGCCAGGCTATTTTCTTTTCTTTTTCATCACAATAATTCTTTTATGATGGAATCCAGTGAGAATCCTTCATGGAATTTTCTTTTAACATGGAAATGCATATGGCCTCTGAGGTACAACAGCTGGATAACTACATAATTGTTTACAAATGTGCAAAATAAGTACCCAAACCAATAAAAAATAATAACTTAGGCAGCCATAAAGAAGAGATACTTGAAACATGGAATGGCCCATACATTCTCTATAAACAACTGCTGAGGCAAAAATACAAGTACCAAAACCCCTTCATTCAAATCCCCTTCCATAAAGCAGGCGGGATCACGCCATCGTGCTTTCCCAAGTGAAAAGCTTTTTTTATGATTATTATTAATATTTATCAAGTCAGCGCCATTAAATTCGCTGCAGACAAAGTGGATCTATTTATGGGAAGACAAGGTGTTGAGTCCACGGTGTTCTCAAGTTTCAACCAAGCACAGCCTCCCCTGTCATCAAAGAGGTGGGAAAGACAGTGAAATGCAGATATGAAGAGATGGTGAGGAGGACGCAGAAGAGCAATAAGGAATCCTTCCAGATATCTTCCTACCTACTGTCCATCTGCACTAGATCAGCAGAGTCCGACCCAAAGGAATTTGACACTGCAGTCTTCAAAGAAGCAATAAAGTCTTGCCCTTTGGGTCCTTTTCCCAGAATACTCCTCCTCCTGCCCACTCCACCTCCTCAGTGTGTCTGTGGAATTCCGATTCACTCGTCCAAACACAACTCAGCTCACACTTTGCTCCGAAAACCTTCCTTGACTACTATCAGAGAGAGAGACAATCACAGCCTTCACCAGCACTTCGGAATGATCAGCTCAGGCACTGAATACTCAACTGCTGACCCAGAACCACGCACTGCTCAGACGTACTAGAAATAGAGCAATGCACAGGATGGACAGGAACTTACAGTCTATGAGAAAGAAACTGAACCATGCCAGGTAGACTTAAATTCTGTTATTCGGGATCTATACTCGTTGCAATCATTACGTTATCTACGACAGTTAGACTACTAACTACTGTATCTCGAGAGTCACGTGGTTTCTCAAGTTAGCAATGCCTACTGAATATTTTTAAATTAAATTTCAAAAACCAAATAACTACTGGCATAGTCTGGGTCAGACAGTAGGCCTGGGGATTAAGACTAGATTTATACCCAACACCTCTGCCCGCAAGGAGCTTATAGCCAATGCCTGGGCAACTCTGTTAGAGCACGGTGACCACACTGTTTCCACATACGGTCATGTTCTGAGTTACTGGAGGTTAGGACTTTAAAATCAACTTTTGATCTTTTGGGACAACACACTTCAAGTCCTAACAACAGGGCAGCAGAGAAGACAGTAAGGAGGGCAGTCTGCCCTTCCCCACAATGCTTGGGCCGGGACCTGGCTTCTCTGCATATTACCTGTGTGAACTGCAGGACGTCTTTAACTCCCTGACCTCCATTTTCTCATCTCGAAAATGACACAAGCCTCCTAGGATAGGTGTGAGGATTCAATGAGAGAATTCAAGTAGAATCCTAGAGAAGTAGCTGACGGGCTCCTTTTTTATCGTTTCCTTTGCCATGGACCTCCCTCCTGGTGAAGTTTATTAGACTGGGTCCTCTGTGAGACCACAACTTCCTTGCTCAAACCTCCCAGCACCACCCAGCAGACATTCTGCTCATTGGTCCCACCAGCATCTTCCCTGCGGCTTCCACTTGCTTTCCCAGCATCCCTTGCAGCTTGAGAGGTCATGTGACACTGTCTTTGCCCATCAGGAATGCGTAGGAGACAGCTGTGAGATTCTAGAAAGGCTTTTGCTTATCCCAACGAAAGGGCCAGTGCCAGTGGGTATCATTCCCCTCTCCTTCCCACATCCAAGATGAATGGGACGGGACACGTTCAATGCTATGGTGGGCATCCAAGACCTCACAAGAATGACTAAAGAATCACAGGGCTGGTGACCCCAAACTCTGACAAGGGTTGAGTTGCTGTCTGCTGGACCAATGCCAGCAACAGGTTTCTTATTAAGCAAAAAAAGACAAAGTCCCATTTGTTTCAGCTAATTTTACATGTGCTTTCTTGAGCTTACATCTGAGCACACTGATAAATCTTCTAATTGGACTTGGTGTTTCCAGTCCTAATCCATGATGCTCCATTCTCTACCCAGCAGCCATGGTGCTGGCCTCAGTCATGATGTATCATTTATCATATCTTTTATCATGCTAATGTATCTTACAGGTGCCATCTCATCAAACATGTATGTCATATCACATGTATATTCTCTTACCAAACATGCTTTATCATGCATCATATTATAACCTGTCACATCCTTTCATGCTCATACCTCTCCCTGACTTAAAAGCATCATTGGTTCCTTACTGCAACTAGAATAAAGTCTCAGGCCCTCACGTTTGCAAGGGTCTGTGTGAGCTGGCGCTCCCCATCTTCATCTTAAATGTCCCTTCACTTGTTCTTGTCTACTCCCACAGGACCTCTTTTAGCTCCTCAGACATGCCTAGCCCCTCACCTATGGTCTCCACAGTGGTCTCCTGGGCCCAGAACACCTCTGAATAAATGGCCCCATATCGGCCTGCATGTGACTTCTAGAACGGGACCTTGTGCTTCATTTGTTGAACAAGAAAGAGAAAACCCAGCATTCACTGAGCGCATTAGTGAGAGACATTCTGGAAGAGAACCCCATGGAGACATCTGGGTTCATCCAGTCCCCTAAAGTCATCATCTGTCTTTTTCCCCACTTCCCTTCCTAGCCCACTGAAGAGTGCCACACAAACAAAACCTGCACATCTGGACGTCGTGCACACACATAACCCTACTCGACGGAGCTGAGCCGGCACCCGGGCCCTACACCCCAGGCCATGCATCTCTCTGTCCCACAAGGCACCCCAAAGTCCAGTCAGGACACTGCTGGAATACGTGTGCTGGTTTTCTACGGCTGCCATAGCAAAATACACAAGCTAGGTGTCTTTTCAAAGATCAGCTTTCTCACAGTCTGGAGGCTGTAATTCCTCAGTCAAGAGGTTAGCGTGGTGGACCCTCGCCCTGGCTCGGGGGTGGCCGCCTCCTCACCTTACTCACTCCTCACCGTCTCCCAGAGCCGTTACTCTGTGCATGGCTGTGTCCTGACTTTCTCTGCAGTCAGGTTGATGAGGGCCCACCCCAATGCTTCATTTTAATTTCATCGCTTCTTTCAAGGCCCGTCTCCAAGCAGACATATTCCAAGCCAACAGGGACGAGGCTTCAGCCCATAACAGTGCCAATACCAACTGTGTCTGAAGGACAGAGGTAGGCTGGTCCAGTTACTGGGCGAATGTCTATTCCTGCTCCCAGTAAGGCCTGTCTGGACGCTCTGGGCTCTGATACTACAGCTATTTCTGTCATCCCTGGCGGTCAGCTCTTGTGGCCTCTAGAGAATGTTATGGAAAATATCAGACCTGCCCCCCAAATAGAGAAACAGCTAAATAAACACATAACTGACAGAATTAGCAACATTTTTCATCTTGATTTGTTTACTCTGTCCTCCATTTTTTCTCACTTATTTTAAAGCAACTCTCATATCATCTCAGCTGTACATGTTCCGTGTGCGCTAACATGCGTATGAATTTGTACTTAAAGCATTATTATACTTACAAATAAACGGTATGTAATACTCCTTATTACCCACTCCCTATTCAGATGCCCCTGAGTAACACAGAATGTCTTTGAAGGTTTGTTTAAATCCAAATCAAAAATCGCTTCATGGATTTCATCTGTTTTGCATAAAGCATGTAGGTGCTCTGTGTCTTAAGTCTCCTTTGGTCCCTGCATCTTGGTAGCGTGCTCAGAGCCCTTTCTCATAGAAGACGCCACTACACAGCACCCACCATCCAAGACACAGGGTCCCGGAGCTCGGTCCGCGGCTGGGAGGGCACCGAGGTCTCCTCCCCGGCTGCCATGGGTGACAGAGGACGCTTTACTGACCAGAAGAACAGCTGCGGGAGGAGGCACCGCTTCCCTCTCCGAGTGAGCGCCGCTCAGAATTTGGAATAATTTAAGAGGCGTGTGCACAGAGGGGATGTGTCAGATATGCTTACGGAATAACTGTGATCAATACTCAACGCGTCGCAGAGGGAGCGTGTGCGGGGTGGCTCTGAGAGGCTCCTGCACGCTCGCCCTTTTACGGGGATCGATACTCACAGTCAATCACTAACAGGGGACTCGGAGTCAACATTTATATTCAACCGGTGCCGGGTCCCCTTACGGAAGCTTCTTTCATTTGAGCTGTATGTCGCAAATACATTCATCAGATGATGTTCAAGAGGAATGGAACTACAAAAACACATTTTTTTTTAGCATTGAGGTTTATCATTCTATCATCTGTTCACATGTTAATCGCCAAGATCTTTAGGGCTGGTCTTTCAAACAATTATTCCTGAACAGCTGTATGCTCTAAAATTGATAGTCTTCTTAGTTGATGGATCCACAAAAAAAACTATTAAATATTTCGCAAAGCTCTGAATAGTTGCATCCATCTAGTCTTGAAATTTCCTTCCAGGGCATTTACACTAGTCTTGTCTGAGCATCTTGCTTCTATTTCTCGAAGCACTCACTCAAGTCAGATCTATCACTGGGTAAGTCCCAGATATGGCAGATTTTTTTCAAAAGGGATAGTGATATGCTTCTCAATGTGTATATACAGCCCCATCACTTCAAACGGTACAGTTTACATGAACACAGGACCTCCCCATATAGCTGTTTCTCTATCACACCGAGGCCGGACTGCTGGGAGAAGCAGCAGACACTCGGGCCTCTGCCTGGCTGAGCCGGTTGGCTGTAATGACACCCCTCTGCAACGGTCCTCTAACGTGACTTGTACCATGCACGTTCTGAAGTGGCATGGTCACTAGGTCCTCAAACATGGCTTCCACAGAGGCAAGTGACGTAAGTGCACGGGCAGACGGTACGACACGGACACCCTCTGGCAGTAATGACAGGGCAAGAAAAAGAGAGCACTGACATCTTCCAGGGTGGGGACAACACAGAAGGGCTACAAACGGGGCTGGGCCGGGCCAGGCCGGGCTTGGGCAGGGGTGGGGGTGCGCCATGCAGAGGCCAGAGCAGCCAGCCTGTTTCTTGAATGGGCTGCTTCCTGAAGCAGCTTTTCCAGCAGGTAACCGTGTATGCAGCTGGGTGAATCTCAGTGCCATTCAGGAAACAAGTCCCCAACCTCCCCAGATGCACGGGCCTCTGGGTGACGTGGAGGCAATTAGATGCGGTTAAGAAAGACCTGTTCTCTGGTGAGGCTCCAGGCAGGCAAGCGGGGCAGGTCAACCTGGGGGCCATCACTGCAGGAATGTCACCTCCGGGGAAAGGACATATAAGACAGCATAAAATAAACACCACTCCTGGGCCAGCTGGTAAGGAAGTCACTGTGGCTCTGAACAAGAGGCCCAACGCAGAGCAATTCCCAAGTGAACCAACGAGCGCCAAGGCATGCGGCTGCTCAGTTTTATTACTTGCTAAGTGGCGCAAAATTTGAATGTAGTAGTGTGTTGACCTGCGAAGCTGGTGGCAGAGCAGCGGAGACAGGCAAGTGGCTGGGAAGACGTTCTAATGAAGAAAAGACGTACACAGCCTTTATCAGATAGTAGGCTGTGTCAGAGATGATTGGAATTCCTTTTTAATATGGTGTCTCAAGAAGGCTGAGTCTGACAGCGACCAATTACTTACAGCGGGCTGGGCCAGCACCCAGACCTCCGTGCAGAAGGCCGACAACCTGCAGGCTTTCCTTCCGCCAGACAGCACCGCAGACACTGCTCCCTGTGATCACTGCTTAGCTTAAATGAGTTAATCTTGTTTTCCAGATGAATTGTTATTTTGTCTCCCGCAGGCTGTGATTACGGGACAAAAGCATTGTGTTAACAGGAGGGCTGGGGGCTTCTCTGTGCCACATCCCCCGCGCAGACAGGCAGCCGGTTCACTCACACCTGCCCCCCCCAGCCCTACGCTCAACCGAGTTAAAAGAGGGAGAAGGAGAGTGGAGAACCACGAGACCGCACACAGGGCGATAAACCTTTCCGATGAATGATGGCATCTCCAAAGAGGTCAGAGGGCCAATTTATACTCATGTTTTGAAACACAGTTTATGAGCCTGACAAAATTTAAAACACATCTAGGGCAAAATACATGTGTAAACGGCGCTGCGTGTTCAGCTCCTCTCTCCCTTTATTCATCTATTTATTTGAACTGCCCCTGAAGCACGGCTGTTGGCTGCGGGCATGGGCTGAGGGTCTGTGGCAGGAGGCACTTGGCTGGATGCTGAAAAAATTCCCTCTTTTAAATCATACCGACCCCAGGGCTCGCCTTCCAGGGGCTGTCTGGCCCTGTGACCAGTGGCCAACCTCAATTCTCTCCTTGATTTCTGAAGGTAAACGTAAACGCCTTCGGAGGCACAGGCCTCACTCCGACGCGTTTCTACCGGACACTGAGCAAGCAGCTCAGCTTCTGTGAGCCCGGCTTTCTCGTCTAGAGGAGCAATGATTAGACCCCGCTCTCCAGGTGGCACGAAGGATATGCACTGAGGTGTGCAAGGCTTCAGCAGGCGTGCCATCGGGAGCAGCGCCGAGAGGAACGATCACTCCCCAGTGCGGTGACTAGCAAGACCGAGCAGCAGGGCCTGGGCAGGAGCAAAATATACCCAGGTAGGTGCCAGCTCTAGCAGGTGAAAATACAGGGTGTCCAGTTAAATTCTAATTTCCAATACACAAGAAATAATTTCTTAACCTAAGTATCTCCTGTGTAATTTTTTTTGGCATAAATATAACCTAAACATCACACCTGCTATGCTGGTGCCAGGGAATGATGTGCGGCTCAATGGACTTTCTCACGTAACTGCTGTCTGGTATTGTATCCGCCACTTCTACCTCTGGAGTTGAGAACAGAAACCAAGATGTTGTCTGACCAGATGTAACTCATAGACAGATGTCTTAATTCTCTGGGCCTCAGTTTCCTCACCTATAAAATGAAGCTAATTACGAATATAAAATTTGCTTAATTCATATGGCTACAGTGAGAGACAAATAATGTCTGTGAGCATGTTTTCTAAACTATAAAGCATCAGCCTGCTTTTATGGTTTTTTGGCTTTGGGGTTTGGGGTTTTTTTTTTGCTTACTCACTTACTGCTTTAAGAGTTGGAACTCGCTTCACTTCCCCTCACTCTACAGAGCCTGGCTGCAGAGGGGTCTCCCCGTCTAAGGCTCCACCTTCCAGTTAGCGGAGGGAAGTGAGGACTCCCTGGCCACCAGTGTGCCGCCGAGCAGCAGCTCAGGCCCACAGCTCACAGGGTAGTGGGGTTCGGGGTTCACTCTCAAACTGGACAGCCTGACAGAAAAGAACATCCTTCCAGAGAGCAGTGTGCTGGCAGCTGAGAGCAAACGAGTCTCTGACCACCACTCTTTCCTATTTTGAGATGGCACCTGTGATCTGGAGATGCTCAGGCTTCAGAATGGACGATTCTAACAGTCTAAGCCCTACGCTTTTTCCACCTTGGCGCGAGCCAGGCTTCACCACACCCCAGCTGTGGGAACTCAGGTGACCGCTTCGTCTCCCAGACTGGCTGACCCTGCAGGGACAGGCGGAGCCACGGAGGGCGGGTGGGAGCCTGACGGAGATCACCGGGGAGACACGAACTCATCTCCCTCTTCTACGCAATTACTATCAAGTGATTCTTAGGCATTTACTTTCAAATGTGGGTTAACACACGAGTCAATAAACGCCCAAATTATTTCAGATGATTATTTAATGTAGCACGGCTTCTGTTAGCACACATTTCTCAGCGCGCAGAAAGTTCTCTGCACGCGAGGGAAGCCCACTGATCCTGGGCATCGCGGCCCTCATCTCCACCCTCACTCCGTCTGCTCCCCCGGGCTGTGGGGCTTGAGAGGCCACGATGCGGGTGAGAAGACGCGTGTGCACGCGCGCACACACACACACACACAACCCTTATTTGCATACGTTTGGGGGTTTTACACAAATGTCAGAAAATCAGAGATTTCCACATGCAGGCTGAGTCTAAGGTAGATTTTTTAATACATCTGCAAGACTTCTTTTGTTCTCAGATAAGTAATAAATACTCTGAAGGTGGGTGGGGTAGCAAAGGGGGTAAAAAGAGAAAACTGATGCCTTTCACTCTAAGATAGCTGAGTGATCAAAATCAACATGCAGCAGGTTTTCCTGACAGCCCAGGATGTCAATTATGCAAACAATTTGTTCTCGAAAGGAAAGAAGTCTATCTTCTGTTTAAAATATTCAATGGTTTCCATGGGATATGGTCTCCTTAGGCCCCTTGGGTAACAGACTGGTTCACTCCAGAGGCGGTTTGCACTTCAGGTCAGCTACCCAGAGAGACTCTGAGGCAAGAAGGCCACGTCAGGGCACCACGTGGACAGTCGAAGGGAGACTTCAGAGGAAGGCTGGCCGGAGCCTTTCCTTTTAGGGGCCTGTTTTCCATGCTTCCCCAACTGGAGGCAATCACCTCCTGGAGACACAGAACCCAGTAGCAGTCAGAGAGATGTTTTAGAAATGCTTGTTCCTCTGTTCTTTCAAGGTGAAGAAGAAATGAAGAGGGTGAAAGAGAGAAGAGATAGGGCCAAGAAAGCTACAGAGTGATGGAACCCATTGGCCATAGAAAAAGAAGAGTAAGGTGGAATCGTGATGGATTCAGGATGCCCTTGAAGAGAAGAGTCTGGGAGAAAAGATCTAATCAAACAGCAGTGACAGAAAATGGCACAGGTGATTTAACCTGGCCTAGGAAGAATGAATGCATATGCCTGTGTGCATGTAAGAAAGGTCAAGGGAAGGATCTTCAAAGAGTTGTCCCTGATGGACTGAAGGAAAGTACAAGGTCCAGGTCAGAATAGGGAAAAGTTAATACAACAAAGATACATGTATATATCTCAGGTGTTATCTTTTTGAGAACTTCATTAAATACCGAGCTTGACGAGATGAAAATGCTTTAGTTAAAAATGAACTTTTATTACCAGGTAATTTTACGACCAAATATGGGTGCATTTGATACAAAATAAACCTGCCATCTCTGCCTGCGGGCACAGTATACCACACTAGACCAGAAGCTTCTTGAGGATGCTTATCTAAACCACTGCCATATCTGACACCGACACCAAGCTCCACTCTCTGCGTTATTTAGTGACTGCACACTGAGTGCCTATTCCAAGAGGAGAGGGTGCTGACTCAAGATGTGCTGGTACCACCTAGTGACTCGGTACCAAAATTGCAGGAAAAGGGTTTCTGCTTTACTCCTGTCCGTGTCTGCAATGTAACTGCACGCAGACACAGTCTATGCTAGGGGCGTAGATGGCACTGCACAAAGTCACCAAATGCAAAGAACTAGAAGAAAGGAAATAAATATTCAACTGCCCCCACCCCGTGATCCAAAATATCAGCTTCTTCCCAGTCACTGCCTGTTACTTCAAGTCTCTCTCTCATGAAATCCTCCCGGATTGTTTAGGATGCACTCTGCAGGCCCAGCACAGAGGCAGAGGCGGAGCTGGGCTCTCAGCTTGGCCAGTGTGAGGGGGAGGGGCACTTGATTGACAACTGACAAACCGATGACAGGACAAAGACAGAGGCTCTACCGGGGAACATGTTTGTTTTCCCAGCCACATGTGTCTTCCCTTGTTTTCATGTTCTCTCAAAAGAAGGCCCTTGGAATCATTTTGCTTTGTTTTGTTATGTTTTCCATATAGGCCAAGTTGTCAGCTAGGCCTGGAAGCTACAATGAATATAAAGTACTGGGCAGGACAACATTTGATAAATGTAAACAATATGCATAAGGGGAAAAAAAAACCTCCCTGATGAAAAATCCACATACATTTTTAGCGGCAGTCAGACTGAATGCAAATGGCTTTGGAAAATATAAGTGGTTGGCTTTTTAATATCAAAGAAAATCACAGTCTTTTTCTCTAACACTAAAAACACTGCTGCGCTAAAAAGAAATAAGTAACTAAATAAACGAGGCAGCTGCTTTTCAGCATGAAAACGTCACTGCCTTGGCCTTCACCTTAGAAGCAGTGCTACACTTCCAGAAATATTAAATGGGGGCAGACTGAGAGAACCAGGAATGCCTTGTTTTTTTTTCTTTCTAAGGCTCCCTCTTTTCTGAAAAAGCAATACACTTTTGCGTTTCAAGAGGAAGAAAGCCATTTAAAAAAGACAAGACAAGACTTGGGCGGCTCCAAATGAAGCCCACAGAGTCAGTGCTTTGAAACGGCCCAGCCTCAGCTGTTTTCCAAGTCAACGCACCAGCAGTCTTGCCTGGAAGAGAGGAGTCAATAGGGAGAAAATAAATAGAGCATTTCCAGAACTCACCCAGCAGCTCGGAAAACTGTCTGCTTACTATTACACAGTTTTAACATGTCATAATCATTTTCACAGTAAAGATACCCTTCCTGCAGTTTAGACCAAGAACGCATGACTAATTTCAACCACTTGTGCAAATCTCCTAATGGAAATCTCCAACAGCTTGTACAGATTAGTTTCGGGAACTCGACGGGGAGAGCAGCAACGGAGACCCAGCGTGGTGCTCGCGCCGCCTGTCACCGAGCTGAGTCGCCCAGGGCCAGTGGGCCGCCACGCAGCACAGCATGCACACAAACAAATTCTTGTTGGCACCCACCGCTGGGCAGCAGTCGTGTGGGTAAGGAAGGAAAACCAGGCAGGGCGAAGATGCCACGGGGAAGGAGGAGTGGGGATCCGGCACGTTCCCCTCACAGAAGGAGCAGAGGGGCGCAGACCCCAGGGGTCTCCTTGAGATGTCACCACATCCAAACCCCAAACCACACCAGGCAAGGCTGGGAGCTCAGTTCCCCTCTCCAGGCAGAAACGGGGGGCCTCAGAGACGGTAGGTCACTGTGTGAAGGGAACACAGGTGCTGGGGGGGTTGGGAAAAAAGTCCCCTGGCCTCGCCACCAGAACATCTGAGGGGAAGGCAACTGGAGATATGAAGCGCAGAGCTGGGGGATACGAGAAGCAAACTCGCCTGGAAGGGTGATTGCGAGGGTGGACCACACGGATGCACCTACGGTCACACAATCACACTCCGAACAATGGCCAACACATCAATTCTGTGCTGTGTATATTTAGCACGGTTTTTTATAACCACAATTTAAAAATCAAGCTCGTGAACTCCTTTCCATGGTGACTTAGAAGAGTCACATGGCTACACTCGGGGTTTGAGAAACAGCCCACTACCCCTGCCTTTCGCCCACAATCATGCCAGAACACAGCGTAAAACCAAAGACCCTGTCCCCTTTAGGGTGTCAAAGTTACTGGGATATCTGGAAGCATATTTTAGGTTTTACTTCCCCATTTCCAAACGTCAAGCATTTGGGAGTTTTTAAATCTCCTTTACAGAAAGCCTAACTTCTGTAATACTGGCATTTTTCAGGGGTTGGGAGCAGAAATCAAGCTAGGGGCAGACAAGGTGGGGGCTGCAGGGTGAATGAAGACAGCTACCCTCTCTACCCCTTCTTTAAAGGGAAGGGACTAGGCACAGAGAGGTTTATTAACTTACCCAAGGTCACACAGCTCTACGGGGCACTGTTTGGATTCAAACCCAGGCAACCTGGTTCCGGGCTGTTCTTTCTGATGACACTGTACTTTCGACTGGGTACATTTAAGGCCCTTAATAAATACCAATTCCTTGCCCCCTGCCTTTGGAGATCCTTTTCACCATAGTTCTTTGGGTTGATTTTCAATAAACTTCAATCCTCTGGGTGTTGTGCTGTTTAGCTTTCTTCCATTAACTGGAAATCATTCAATAAATATTCATTAAGCACCCGCTCTGTGCCAAGTCCATGCTAACACCGCTCCCAGGCCTGGCTCCCCACAGAGGCCACAGCCGGCGTCACCATGGGGTGGCCGTGGCCAGGCCCACTGCAGGCCCAGAAGGCCACAAGAAACAGGTGGGAGTGCAGGGAGGGGGAGGGAAAGGACGCAGGTCGTGCGCGCTAGATGGGGACCCCTTGTGCTAAGTCCGCCCTCTGTCCCCAGAAGTTGTCTCGCCCGCTCAGGCTGCACTAAGGCTGAATCTGAACTGTCTGAGAGTGGTGCTGCTTCATCCACTAGTGTCTGAAAACAAGCCTCGGACAGTGTTTCTCGGGGGGGTGGGGGGTCACTGGCGTCTGGAGGAAGGACATTTCTGCCACATGGAAATGCCCCACACAGCAGGACTCTGGGCAGCCCGTTTCCCATCGCCTCCTCAGGGCCCTGGTTACCTTGTGATGATGAGAAGCGCCAATGTGCAGGGAGGGGACAGTGCCACCCTTAGCTAAGAGCCATTGTCTTAGAAGAGGTGACTGCCAGTCAGATGGCCCATGAGATATCCTCTGATAGTTTTCATGATCTGGAGACACAGAACACACATGGACAGAGCGCAGAATTCCATCAGGTTCAAAGATGATCTAGGCGAGGCCAGAAGAACATTCTGTAAAGGAGTTTGAAGAAACGCACACCGGATAAATGGGGCGCCCTCTGGGGCAACGCTAGAGAGCAGAGAACAGGGTCTGCCCTCTTTAAGAGCTGGAATCCTTGATAGCCGTGTGTCTAAAGGAAAGAGGTTTTCCTAGAAGTCCTGGTGTCTGTGAGAATGAATTCACGTCTCCAACACTGGCCTCGGTGGAATCTTGGCACATTAGAAGGCAGACATAAAAACTACAGGCAAGGAAACCCCAGTACAGTTTGGTAAGCCATAATCAATTGCTCAGTGCACATCTAATCATGGAAGACTGATAGAATAATGGGCATCACCTCCAAAACCACCCTGCAGGATAAATGAGCACAGGCCTCTCTGATAAGCAGAATAAGCAAATTAGCACAGAGATTTTAAGTTACTTGCTCCAGGCCACACAGCTAGCAAAGGTCAAGAATAAATCCAAATCCAGATAGCCAGTATTTAAGGTAAATATAAAAATATCACCCTTTTATGTTAAAATTAAACAAAATATTGAGATCTTCAGAACGGGAGAACAGATGCTATGGTGCTGACATGCATCCACATGTGCGCTGTCTGCTGCCGTTGTGAAGTTTGAGTGAGGCCTTTGGGGACAGAGGTGGCCAGCTCTGACCCGCTGCTTGATTTCATATAAAACTGTATTGGAACACCGCCATGCATCCCTGACTTTTCTGTGGCTGCTTTCATTTACACAAAGGTGGGCTTGAATAGTGGTGACAGAGACCATCTGAACTGCAAAGAGGGAAATAGTTACCCTCTAACCCTTTACAGAAAAACTCTACCTAAATTCGCCAGTGAGCCAAAACATTAGAACCTCTCAAAAATGACTTCTACAATTTGTCAGGCTTGTAAACAGAATAACAAGAATTAGCAGCCCAACTTAAAAAAGCCTCAAGAAGAGCTGGGATTTGAAGACTGTCGGGTAAGGAAATTAATTTTATTTCTGAAAACCTAGGTAAACCTCTTGATACTCTTCTGCTCACAAAGTGCCCCTTAGAAGCCATCAGAAACCCAGTGAATAGTCTGGAGCTGGTACCTCCTCCTCTCAACTGGTCAGCAGCAAATGAGTTACCACCAAAGAGCAGAGACAGGGTCACTGTCACCAGTGCCTGACTCCAGACCACATGTGTGCTGGACCCAGTTCAGACTGTGAGGCTCCTGAGCAAGGACACTGTCCTCCTGCAAAGAATTTCCCCCACCAGGAATGCTTAAGGAAAGATGCCAAAGTGAGAGTTCATTAAAAAAAAAACAAAAAAAAAAACCTGTAAGACCCATGGAAAACATGGTTTTGAAATGCATGTACTCACTTAAATGTGGATTTTTTTTTTAAATAAATATATTGGATATGTTTTGGAGATCGGTAGCAATTTGGATAAAACTCAGAGAGGAACTGTGTAGCCTAAAAATACTGAAAAATTTAGGAAAACGTTAGGTATATTACTAAGGCATAAAATATATGTAGCTAATAGTCTATTTAGTCATTTACTACTGCAGACATACACAAATCTATTGCAAAAGGTTAAAATGTATCAGATCTTACACACACACTCTTACAGACCTGACCACGTAGCATTTTCAGTCCAGAGAATTGTAAACAAACATTACTGGAAAGACTTTTCATGATAGTGGTTAAATGGGTAAGATTTCCCATAGAGAGCAGTTACATGTGGGGGTAGTCAAAAGTGATCTTCAGATTTTCTCTGCGTGGTAGTTAGCACCCCAACACTTGACTATTCAAGGGTCAACTGTGTGTGTGTATAAAATACATATAATATGTATGCTTATACACTAACAGATCTACTATAAATATATACATGGAATGCTGACAATGATACCCAAATGGTATTATTTTATATTGTATTTATAATTCATAAAACCCTTGCAAACACACGCTGCTCTCTCTTGGTCTAGTGAAATACTGCGGCAAGTCAGAGGCTCGCCCGACCTGGACTGGCTCCTGCCTCAAAGAAGCCACCGCTGGATTTGCTGAGCCCCAGACCACGGCACAGTGACAGCCTTCATGCATGTGTCAGGATCAGGTACTGTCTGAAGTGAATACAGCTGTTAAGGTCCTGTGGATCTTAGCAAGCACCATGATGAGGAGCAAGAAAAGCCCTGTGAGATCAGAGACAGGCATCATCATCCCTTGGAGATGCTGCGCAGTTTCCAGGACTTGCCCGAGGCACCCGCCTCAGCTGCGACACTCACGTTCTCTCACAGCCCATAGGTGTCGTTACTCCCTGTCCTGCCTCTCCTCTTCTGCTGCTTCTCAAACTTGGCCACAGAATGACTTAGGGGGCTCTCAGAAGAAATGGCAGTGCCAGACCCAGAGATTGCAATTCAGTAGCTATGGAAAGGGGTCCAGAAGGGGTGTCTGTAACAAGTTCCCAAGTGGTGTCTATGATGCTGGTCCGGGACCCCACTTTGAGGACCTGCTGGTCTAACTCCGTGCGGCTCCTCAGGAGTGATGCCAGCCCTGTCTCACACAATGTACTGGCGGGTCACTAACCTGTTTGTCACCTGCTCCATGCTCCACAAAGAGCTGTATTTTCATTGATTTCAGCTTATTTTATTTTTGCCAGGATTCATTCTCTCTGGCCCTCGATCCTCCTGGCTAACAACTCTGCCATCACTTCTTTCATGCATGGTGCAGGGCCCCTCGGATTGGCAATCGGCTCCTTTCTTTCCCGCTTGGCCCTGCTGTTTCCTCTCTGGCCCCTTGACCCCTATCTGGCTGGCCGCAGCCTCGCAGGGGGACCTGCATGTGACCATCTGAGCAGTCAGCGAAGCTCCGTGACCCACCTGCAGCATGAAAGACAGGCTCTCTGCTAATCAGACAAGGCATGATGTGCCGGAACTCAGAGACGCGGCAGACACAAGACGGCGGAGGAAAGTCACTCACTCATTGCCGGACTTCCCTGCCTGGCTGCAAATGGGGGAGGGGGGATGGGAGGGAAAAGAGACGGGGGAGGAGGAGAGTTTTGCTCCCCAGAACACAGAGCATGTGAATACAAATACAACAAAAATAATAATTATTATTATTTTTAATGGAACTAGTATGGCTTTCATAGCATAACAGTATTTTGACAACAAATGTTCACATTTCACTTGAAACTGATGACACCTTTGTGCCTGTAACCCCATGAGCAGCAACACGGTAAGTGAAAGCAGCAGCCCGTCTAGATTAATAACATTTTGCTTCGTACTAGAAGAGCATTTGAAGGAAGAAGCGTGCTTTATCCATGCCCTGTTTCTATGGTCTGGGTATTGGAAGAGACTGGGGATTCTTAAACAGGCTAGGAAATATTCATAGACGTGTTACTAATTTATGGGAGACGGAAGGACCCTCCTCAAGGTTTAAGCAGGCCACTTAGCCATGGCCAGGAGTCAGTGTGAGCGCAGAGCAGTGAACAAGGCGCAGAGGTGACTGCCGGGGGCTTTAAGCTAGAGCAGGATGAGTCCCCTTCAGGAAGCCGTGATAGCTGATATTCTAACAAAGCGTTCTTATGAGGAAAAGCAATCTGTTCACATATGAATTCTGCCATATGCTCCCCTCTTTTCAGGTCTAGAAAGCCACGTCAGTAATTTCCAGTACTTACATGGGCATATAGGATGCCTTTGCTGGTTAATGTGAATAAATGGCTGGATTGACTGTTTTTCTAATGTTCAATCCATACACCGTGCAGGCTGCTACCAGAAGCAAGCAGAATGTATGGATTTGCACTGGATTTCCAAGGGGTAAGGGTGCGCGATGCCGTCTGATGTTCCCGTGAAGGCTGTTGCTCCCCCCGACCGAGGGAAGATGCTGTCGTGGTGGGGAGGCCCCAGGCACAGGCTCCTCTATGGACTGTTGATGGGCCACTCCCCAAGGCCTCGCGGAGCCTGTGACCCAGCCCCTAGCCACAACCTTCTGCTTTTAAATTCTCTTTAAAGCTGCTGTATAGATGTGGGGCGCCTCCCCGCTGGCCAGGGAGGTAGATGTGCCCGCTCAGTGGGCACCGCTGACTGGCTCTAAATAGACCACATGGTCTCATGTGGCACTTCTTACCGGCCACACTGAACTGGAGGAGAGGAGCTGGTAAGTGGCAGTGATGAGGAGAAGAGCAAACGCACACCTCCCCAGGCCGGCTCTCCGGCCACTGGGGCGGGCATCATCTCTGCGAGGCTGCCCTGGGCATCACAGGACATGCAGCAGCACACTGTCCTCTACCTACTGCATGATAACAGCGATGTCCTCCACCTCTGCCCTGCTGTGACAACCAAACATGTCTCCAGACACTTCCCAGTGTCCCCCGGCCGCGAGCAGACTGCGCTGCCCCAGAGGAGTGAGTGCCCGGCCATGAAACATGGCCCCACTCCAAGCAGCTGCGTGTGCGTGTGAAGTGGCGCTAAGTACCCACAACCACACGTATGCGTCACCCCGGTTGGGGACAACTTGGGAAACAGAAGGAACTAGAAAATCAGAACTAAAACAGGAATATATTGGCACAGCTTGGTGCAACAGTGGCTTGGTCACTCGTCTTCAGCCAGAGCAGTCCACGTCCATCCCAAGGACCCTGGTTTGCATCCCGGGCCCAAGGGGGCACAACCAAGATGAACAACTAAATAATAACAAAATAAAATGCTCACTCCTCATCTGTCTTCCCGTCAGCCTCTGCTCACCTTCATTCCTGCCTGCACCTTCCCTTTAGAAACATAACAAATAAAACAGGGATACGTGGCGGCTGACAGAGCAGGTGGAGAATTTCTACAGGGGGACTGGGAGGGATATGGGGAGTCGAAGGAAAAGGAACTGGAATGTAGACGTCTGTCCCTGTGGTGTGTGAAGGGACATGAGTGCATGCGGGTGGAGTGTTCGGATCCGTGGGAGAAAGCCACAGGCAGAGCCAACAGGGTCCAGTCACAAACCAGGGGGCAGCCCACATCAGAGGAGAGAACCTCAGAAGGACACATGAGCCCTTCCCAGCGCACCTGCGATCTGCACAGCACAACTTACACTTGTGAGCCTTTCATCAGATCTTCAGGGAAGAGAGCTTAAAGGTGCTGGGGGCTGTGGATGGCAAATCATACAGAATAATCTGATGTCCTTATGACTGGACTTTCAGATCCTTCCACGGATGGATCTCTGATGGCAAAGATGTCCGCCTGGGGTAGAAATGTGTTTAAAAACTTATGTTCTAGCATTAAAAATACCATGCAAAGGTAGCATTCTACCAGAAGAAACCTACGCTTTACTTTGCTTTAAACCATAGGATGCACTCACCCAAAGACTTGATTTCTTAAGAAAATGTGTTCAGGGCACCCTGGTGGCCTAGCACTCTAGCTCACTGAGTGCAGATCACACCCATCCCAAGGTTCCCTGTTCAAGACCTGGAGCTGGGGAAACAACCAAGATGAACAACTGAATAAATAAAAAGCTCTCTGTCTCTCTGTCTCCTCTCTGCCTGCCTGCTTACTCACCTTCATTTCTGACAGTACCTTTCCTTAAAAAGAAAGAAAATGTGCCTTCATTCCCCGTGACTTCTAATAAACCTGGCATTTGGACTCCACCCTAGGTTAAGAAGAATGAAAATAAGATGGTCTTCTTAGTTCTTAGTGATCATAAATAACATTTCTAGAGCTCCACTAGTGACTTCAGCCCTTCAATCCATGTGTCTCAGTTCTACGCTGACACATGAGGGGGACGGTTCAGGCATATGGCCTTGGTGGCTGGAGAGGACAGCTATACACCTCAGGGTGTCATGCCTAAAAGAGTTCCATGGATGTTTAGAACCCAAAAGCAAGAGTTCTTTTTTAAAAAGATTCTTTTTTTTTCTATTTTTTTGTATAATGTCACATATTTTCCTAGTTCTTCTGTTTATATTGCTATAGGATTTTCATGACACTAAATCCGCACCTCAGTCTGTGCATTTCACAGCACGTCCTCCACCAGAGTGCAGGACCCTCGATCACCACCATATGAACGTCTTCCTTCAAAGGCAGGCATTTTTAATGACCAGTGCTGGCCAGTGCCAGCTGTGAGCCACTTTGCAGAGGATACTGCTCGGCTGTGCCTCCTGGAGAACTGAGGGTTGACGGACGCTGCCTCCATCAGGCATAGGCGCGGGCAGAGGGTCGCAGCTTCAGACCAGGTAAGGAGCCACGGCCTCCTCACCGTGCTTAAGAAAACCCTCCCAAAATAGTCAAGGAAGGGGAAAGCTGTAGGCTTCTCGTCCATTCAGCGCTACGGCTGAGAGCAGGATGAAGAAAAGGCTGAAAGGCTAGTCCAGGGCTCAAGTACGCCACGACCTCCCAGCCTCCTGTGCAAACCTGGAGCCTGTCCAGGGTCTTGCGGTGGGCTCACCCAGGACCAAGTGAGCGGCGCTTCTCTGGAGCACCCAGAAGGCCAACTCCATGTGTTCCTTCTGGTGTCTGTGACCCGTGGCAAAGCTGTCATTTTGCAAATGAGGTGACTGTCAGGCTTTTCCAAGACAAGAGCTCACCAAAATCAGAGCGACAGGATGGACAATCCGGATGGGCTGCTTCTGCCCGGCATCTTGGCCGTCTGGAATCACCAGCGAGAGCAGCACCACTGGCCTGGCGTGCATACCGACCTCCAACTGTACAAACACACCAGGGGAAACAGCATGCTTTTGCTTCTCTGAACTTCTAAAGCAATGAAGACTTGCATTCAAAGCACTCTTACTTTCAAAAGAAGTCACTGATACATTTTATGAAGTCAGAACCCATTAGTAAAGATGTATCGAGTGTATCTGCTCACCAAGGACCATCAAAGTGGGTTGGGTGGAGGAATGGCAGCGGACAGAGATTGGCACCTGGCTTTACAAATGGATACTGCCTGCAGAAGCCTGGACACGGAGCCCTCAGCCACCTGCCATGTTTGAAATGCGCAAGTACTGATGTGGTGCTAAGAGACAATACGGAGCCATGAGGGAGGCTGAGGCTAAGGCGCGCTCTTGAAGAGCAGCACATGCAGTATAGTCCACAGTACAGTTAATACAGAATCACTGGCAATGCTTAAATAATTCAGGGGCTCAGTGGCAGAAGTTTATTCACACCTGCATCAGGCTGTGGCTGGGAAGTGTTAGACGAGGAGGAAGACAAAGATCTGGGTTGTGGCGTCCTTCAGAGACTGGGACTATGAATGCATTGATTTATGTGCCCGTATTTCCACTACATGCTTCCAAAACGTCATTCAACAAATACCTCTTGCACTACCTACCTGGCCTCATGGTCCTGATCCTCAAGGAGGTGGCAGTGCAGAGTGAGGGTGTTAGAAAGAACGGCTCTGACGCATGAAAGCCGTAGGCAGACTTCATTCAGGGAAGTTCCCATGGGAGTCGCGATCACAGCACTAGGGAAGAGAGCTCAGACTCAACTCCAAACATGGAGAAGACAGCTGAGAATGTGCAGCCCAGGAGCAGGGAAAGGGAGCGAGCAGAGTTAGCAGATGAAAAATCACTAAGAGGGGACATCAGAAGTAGGGGATTCTTGCAAAATCCACTTCACAGTATTCTCACCAAAGGCAGGCCCAGGTGACCAGACAGGAAAGGTGCAGGAATTTTCTCCAGACAGACTTAGCAGGATTCTTGTAAGATGGCTATGTCCATCTGGCAATGATGGGGTCAAGGAAAAGAAGAGGGCACAGAAGAGATGACTAGAGTTTGGTCAGAAGAATCTTAGTCCAGAGAAGAAGGGAGGGCAGAAGCAGACAACGGACACCATTGGGCCCTGAAAGGTTTCTTAAAGAGACGTGGTGCTCGGGCGTCTTTGGAAGCATGAGCGGGAATTAGCGATGGGAAATTCAAGGCAAGCAGACGCACAGCGGGTGTGACACACAGGTTGGTCACCGCCGGAAGTTTAGGTGTGGCTACCAGAGGGCTGTCCACAGGGCTTTACTGAAACTTTTGGGCTTAGTACGCCTTTGTGAGGGGCTGCCCCGTGAGCCAGGATACAGAACCCACTAGATGACGGCAGCACTTGCTATCCCCTGCCACTGCATCAAAACTGCTGCTGGGTGCTGCCAAATGTCCCCTGGGGGAAGACTGCCCAGCCTGAGGGATAGTGGTCCAGAAAAAAAGCAGGCATTTGGCATGAGCACGGCAGGAGGGCAGCTGGCCTTAGGGAGGACTGTCCAGGTGACAGGGCTTAAGGTTTATGGAATGCTGGCACGTGCTGGTGGCTCCGGCGCAGTCCACGGAAACCCAGGGTCCAGGGCCCCAACACAGAGCCGGGATCAACGAACAGGGACAATTCAGTTAATGAACAGGGGCTTCCTCCTCTATGCCTGCCTGCCTACTTGCCTTCATTCCTACCTGCTTCTTTTCAAATAAATACATAGCTAAATAAGTAAATAAAGTTTATGTAATGGAAGGCAGAACTTCTGTTCTCTAGACAGAGTGATTGACTATGCACTAGAGAAAGGAAAAACAGACAGAAGTGAAATGAGTCAGCGCGTGAGGACCTGAAAGAGTCAGAATTGTCAGAATCTTTATTGCAAAAATACTAAAGAAAAGCAGCAACAGAAACACGGATGCATCATGAACGATCTTTGTGAATTAAGACTCACAGAAAAGTTTCTTGTTTCTAACAACACAGGATGAAGATAATGCTGTAAGAAACAACATTTTCTCAGGCTTAACTCCTCACTTTCGAAACATGCCTGCCTGTCACTTCTGTCTAGTGAGGTCTCACCTCTTTTTTTACAGCTTACATTTGAAATGCATTCTTACTGTAGAAAACTTTAAAAACCCCATGGGTGGAGGGGGGGAAGACGGGGGGAATCAGATCTGTGTGCTTGGTCATGGTTCCCTGACATACTACAGAAATGTCAAAAATTATTCTTTAACTTAAAGAACCCCCGTTTCAACATCATCCCTGAGTCAGACAGCAAGTCTATTTGGGCCTCTCCAGACCGGGCCTCGATGCATGTTATGTATGTATTTATTTATTTTTACTTCCACTAGCACAATTAGCAAAAGAACGGGAGCGGGCTATTTAACATGCCTTTCGAGCTAATTTTTAATCTGTTCTAATGCATGAATTTTAAAATGCCAACTTAAGAGCTTCAGGGATTACTAAATAATAAACCCTGAAGGTTCCAAAATCTGGTTAATCGTCAGACCTGAAGAATATGAAATACAGTGTTAATTTAGAATAACATAATGCCTAAAAATGAAGCAAGTTAGGTCTAATTGAGCTATGAACTGCTTGTTCTGTATTGTGGAATAGAGGCTATGCTAACCAAGGGTTGCTGAGCTATAGATAACCATTAGTCTTAGCAAATATGTTTATTGGGGTCTCTCTCTCTTCATTACCCAACCTTATAAAGTATATGGCTGCATATTCCGATAAAACATAAAACGGCAAGGCAGAGTCACAATTAGGACGCCCTGAGAAGCAGCATCATAAAACGGTATCTGTCTCCCAATGATTGTTCACTTAACCATGATAAATATTGATCAGCGTGCAATAGAACAAACCCTTAAATAACGATAGCCCACTTCAAAAACGAAGGACTTTCACATTTCTAATTCTCCTCTTTCGAGAAGAACAACCCTTTAATCTAAAAAAACGTGATTTGATGAGACAAAGACGCTGACTTCAGAGATGGTAATTATGCCACAGGAACACTGAGAACATATTAGATTCATATGTCCAATATCTACTTAAAGCGACTGGGCTTGATTCTTACACTGAGCAGTGTGAACGAATGGAAATGGAACAGTGCTAATTTGGGTGGTTATTCAACGCACAATTCTTTATGTTGTCAGAACTCTCATTGGAAAAATGTGTTTTAAATGATAAAATAAAGATGAAAATAAACTCTTTAATGGTCTCTACTGTTTAGCTGGCCATGATGTGCCAGTAAGGGGAACATAGGAGAAGCGTGATACACGTAACCGATGTTCCGTCTGCTGGCACAGCTCCAGCCGCAGCTGCGGGGATGTGGAATCTGTGCATTACCCTGCAGCAGGTGTGGTCAAGAGAAAAAGACTGCCTTCCTCTGTGGATGTCAGAAATGAAGCCTATCTCCTGGCCCACGAGAACAGTTCCTGTGAGTCAACTTCTGTCTCTGCTAGAGAGCCAGAGGAGGCACCGGCAGCAGGAGTGGAGCGCCCTGTTCATATAAATGCCTTCTGGCGACAAACAGTCTGATTCTTAGAAGCATGTCCCACAGACATGGTTCTCAAACTCAGACATGTGTGTCTGGCGGCTGTGTCTCCTCCCCAGCTTTTCTGATTCAGGATGGCTGGAGGTTGGGGTCAGCAGACAGGCATTTCTAATAAATTTCCCAGTGAGGCTGATGCAGCTGGTCAGTGACCAGTGCTTTGAGGACCAGGTTCCTACAGCAAAGGAAGCTGTCAGAAGGTAAAACTTCAGGGAAACATTTGATAACTGATAGCATGAATGTCTTCCCTAGTCTACAGATCCCAAATCTGTTTCACTTTCTTTTCCTCTCCTTGTCTCATTCCCTTTAAATCCCCCCACATTGTCCCTTCCTTGCTTTTTTGTTTTATTTACCTTTCTGATCCTAATTTCCAATTTCTATCTTTCGGCTTCTCCCTCCTACTGTTCTCTCTCCCTCTTTCTTTTCCTTCCTTCTCCTCTCCTTCACCCCACCCTGAGATTTCTCTTTGTCAGAAATAATTAACCTCCCACCAGGCCCTCAACAGTGAACACAATTATACCCAGATGGGAGAAAGACACAAGTCAAGAGCTCATTCCTTGACAAGTGGAATGAAGAGCAATTGCTGGAGCATTTGCAGAGGGAAGCTATGAACTTCGTTCTCAGCATTCAATAGCAGAAGCTTTTCTGCTTCTGCATTTAGCATCACATAAGCAAAAAACATATTGCTGTGTGAAATACTAGACAATACGGAACAGTTATTGTGTCCACACGGTGGGTAGACAGAGTAGCTTTTCAGCATTAATTCTCATTTTGGGGGCCATTCTTGCATTTGGGGATAAATAGTCCCTAGGTCTTGCTGTAACTTGCACTTAACTCCCATACTAGATGAAGATTTATAACGAAAGTGACCATTATGAGATCATTCCTAGGTGAAGCACTACCTTAAACAGACTTAGCTCTTTATAGCCTTATTGTGTCAGACTGATTATTAGACACATACCAAAAAAAAAAAAAATCTCACTGTGAGAGTTATTAGGTTGCAGAATAGCTTCCCAAGGGACGTCCTGGGGCCTCATCACTGGAGTCATTTGAAATGAGACCGGACCAAATACCTGACTGCGCCATTAGGGAACAATCCTACCCCAGCTGAGGGTGGACACGATGACCTCAGCTCTCTCCCCCATCCCTCCCGGGTCATAAAATCAGAAAGGAAACTGACTAGACATCTTGCTGCAGCGAGAAGCGGAGACAAACAGCAGTGCCTTGCGGGGTGGTCCGATTCACAGTAGGCGTCAACGAGGAGACAAAGGTCCTCTGGAAGGACCCTGGCCTGTTCAAAGATGAACCAAGGCACATTCGGAAGTTTAAGGGCTTGAGCAAAACCCCATTCCAGCCAGGTTAGCACCCATCTGGCAGACACATGGGCGCTCCCAGGAGTTGTCTCTGTGGAAGCGGGCAGATCTGGGAAGCGGTACTAGCAGGAAAAGCCAGTGCGACTGCAAAGCTCCTTTTCCTGGAGGGGAGGATGGGGGTCTATCAGGCAGACTACCGAACGTGTGCGGATCAGTCATTCCTGCTTCCGGGAGAACGAAACTGCCAGTTAACTCTTGGTCTGGTGACGGGGCTGAGCACAAGCAACTCCACTTGGGGCCTGCTGTCCTGTGTTTAGGTCACCGCCACCCCAAGATAAAAATCAAAGTGGGAGCCTCCCAGATGGAGCCCTGTGCACCTCGGCCGACAGCGGCTTGAGGCCACCACGCTGTCACGCTCCTGGCCTCTGGGGCGCACTGGAGATCTGCCACACCCCGACTGCACCGGGAGTCCACCGCCAGCTTACTCTCTGGCTCCTCTCTCCTGAAGATGTGAACACCTTGCTCAAACATACACAGAACAACGAGAAACTCACTGTGATGGTCGGGCATCTGTAGAGCTCAGCAGAATGCCACAGTGACAGTGCAAACCAGCTATGACCTGTGACCAAGATGAACCTGGAGGAGGGGTAACTGGTGCCCCCACACTGAAGTCAATGACTAGGCAGTGCTCTTCTCACCTTTAACAGGGAGGCAGAGGGTTTGGAGAGACTCCCCGCACCGCCCGCCCTAGGGGTGCTGCAGCCATGCTCACACCATGTTAGGGTCCCACAATAGCTCTGACCCACCTGCAGGAGGCTGGGGTGGAGAGAAATTCTGGACTCATCTGACATGCTACAGCTGTCTTTCCAGGTCAGTTGGCCTTAAACTGCAAAAGGTCGGGACACTGGCTAGGACCAATCATGCCTGCTGCTCACATGTCCTTCTAGGGTGTGCCCTGCATCACCAGACACTGCTCCATCCCTGCTCAGAGTAAGCGGACCGACCACGGGTCCAATCACACCTGAGCCACCGTCAGTCAATCCCAAAGTTTGGTCTGCAATTTGTCAAGGGGAAGATGACTCAGAACAATGATTCCTGTGCAAAGGGGCTGAGGGACAGACTCGAGGCTGCTGCAGCAGGGACAGCTGATGAGACACCAGGGGTGCAACTGACTTGCACTGTCATGAGTGAAAAGAGCAGGTGAGCAGAACGGCGAGGGAGGAGGCCCGATGAATCCAGCTGTGGCAGAAGCAGCCAGACGGGACAACAGAGACTGAGAGTGGACTTGCAGGAGGCAAACAGAGGAGGAGGGCCCCGAAGCTGTCCCAGCTTGTCAATGCCAATGTGTCCTAGAACAAACTTCCTTCCAGCAGGGGCGAGCAGGGCTCCATTCCCGTGGTTGAGGCAGCCTGACTGAGGCTCCCTAGACCCGGACTCGACCAGGAGGAGCTCCTCCAACGCAGGCCACTCCCACTCGGTATTCGATGCCAATGCTCACTCAAGTCCTTGAAGCTGTCACCTACGAAGAGGCATTAACAGCGATGGCAAGGAACCGCCTGCTCTTCTTCTCACCATCCATTTTGGAAATTGGAAAACAAAATTTGGAAACAGATTAGAACCCTAGGTTTTGAACGATTTAGCCCCAACCCCAAAGACTATCTAAAGCCCGGAGATTGTACATCAAAGTTTCCAACCCAGAAACAGAAGGGTCCTCTACATCGCATGCGCCGCTGCGGGAAGCTCCAACTCCCCCTTGGAGCTGAGGTCCAACCAGAAAAGCGTGTGTTTCTAGAATACCCACACTTTGTAGCACACAGAGGTATCAAGTGCATTCTTAGGAACGGGCAAGCGCACTAGGCTGTTTTCCTTCCTCCCAGGCTGCACAGCAATGAGTGGTGCGAACAGCATGGGCTCCAAGCTGCCCTGGAGACACAGCCATCCTCGCTGGTCCAGTGACTTCACAGTGAGTTTCTGTAATTGCTGCGCTATTTTCAAGATACGAATAAAGGAAGGAAACAAGGAAAGGGAGGAAGAAGGATTTTTATTGGTTTGTTCCTTTTGATCCCCACCCCCGCTCAGCCTCAGATCTCAAACCCGTGACCTAGGGCTTCACATGGCCCACACTCCAACAGTCTAGCCGCCTGCGCCACAAGGGCACACCTGGCTCTGAAACTGCTGAAACCCAAGACAATTAGTCTGTGAAAGAAGAGCGACAGAAAGCACTAGGCTAACTTTTCAAATGTCAAGACACGCTAGCAGATTCTGATTTGAAGATATAAAAACAACCATCAGGAAAAATAAAACCAGAGTAACTGCCAATCCCATTTGCTGATTTCTAGTGTGGACGTTACATAAATGCATTTTCTCAATCCTCACGATAATTAAAGGCTTGAGGGACACCCTTTCCCAAAGCAGAAACGCGGGCTTCCAGGTGAGAGCACGGGCAGAAATGCTGAGCCTGGGCCCAGCTCACACCTAGGGAAGTCGAAGCTCTGAGGTGGGGACCCAGGAATTGGGTTTTAATAAGCCCCCTGAGGGATTCTCACACCAAGCAAAGTTTAAGAAAAGCAGCACTGACATCAGGAGTGACTTCCCAAGGCCAAACAGCGAGTCAGTGGCAGAGTCAACGCAGAGCCTTTGTGCTGAGTACTGGAAACTGTCCTGTCCACTTCGGGTAATTAACAGATGCTGGGCTCCAGCTAAGCAGATTAACAGCTGTCACGTGAATTCCCGAGATCAGGCTCAGGAACCCTCGAACGCAGCACTCCTTCCCCAGAGTCTGTCTTAATGGCCAGAGTCCTGGATGACCAAACGCTGCTTCCTTTCTTTTTTGTATATGGTACCAACTCTTAAGTGGGACCAACCCTAATTTATCAAAGTCACGATTATAAGGGTGCTGATTCGAATATGGAGAATGTCTCCTTGTATTTCCTGACAGATGAGTGAGAACAAAAGTGAAAACAACACATGTGGTAGCCTCAGGCCAATGCGGTGCTGAGCACTTGAAATGTATGACTGAGAGACTGAAGTTTTTGTTTTATTTAGATTTTAATGAACCGAAATGTGAATCGTCCCATGTGGTCAATGGCTACAATACGCATTGGACAGTCCAGCTCTTCTTATTTAAACTTCATGCTACGACCATCAACATAGAGGCTAACTCCATGTCCATTTTATAGATGAGAAAACTGAGGCTTATCGAAGCCAAATCATAAGCCCGAGCTCACAGGGCCTATTAGTGGCTACAGATCTACCCCGACTTCAGATTTACAAGGCATAGAAGCGCTGCCCTGCCACTGGTTCTGGCCTGGGGGCGCCCTGCTCAGAGCTCTGCCCAAGAAAGACAGCGGTAAAACCACCCGGCCCCCGAAAATCCCATATCCAGGCATCTCCTCCAGGCAAGAACCTGGCATTCTCTTGGCAGCCATCAATGAGAGGATGTTTGGACATTATTCTCCTGTTATTAAATGTGCATTTTCCACTTAAAAATAAGGAGCTTCTGTCACAAGTGATTTATACAGAAACCATATTACTCCTGGCAGAGAAACAGGAACAGAGGTTTTTTACTGTTTCTATCAGGATTAAAAAGCCTGTGCAATACTGCATTCGCTCCTTTATGCATGCCCTTGGCAGGCCCACCCGCCCCACTGCCCACGCAGGCCTGGCCTCCGGGACAGCACTGAAGAAGAGCAAGGGCTCTCTCTCTGCCCACAGACCAGCGGGCGACAGGACCCCCCGAATGCACCTCACATTCCAGATGCCTGTGCCTGGCCCAGGAACTTCACTGGATGTCATCCTTGAGATTTTAGATCCACACAAGCCTCTGTCCTTGTCTCCTGCACCTCACGTGGGAGGTAGCAGGGTCCAAAGAGGGTCAGGCCCCGGCAGGAGACCCTGCCCTCAGGCCCACTGTGTGCAGGTGCTGACACCACCCGGGAGGGAGCCGGCTCACCCCGTGAGCCCCAGTTGTCTCAGGAACAACGGGAAGAGCAGCAGCCATTCAGGAACACTCTGAGCACATGTCCTTGTCCTGGCCCCACAGAGCGTCTGCAAACAGTGAGTTTCCCGTCAGCCGCCTTCTGACCTCTCACACCTACCAGCTCAGAGTCAGCTGTACTAAGCAGCCTCTGCCGTCGAGTCTCCGCGTGCGCTCCTGTTCAAGTTTCAAATACCCACGGCACCCCTGGAGTTCAGGGCACTTCCCTCCACATGAGCATCATGCGCTGGCAGCGCCCCGTGACGGGGACGGGTGACAGGGACGGGCCTCCCAAGCATCAGCTTTCTGCCACGACATTCTTTTCCTTCCATGAGCACCCGGTGCTCAATCCTGCACGTCGTGGGTGCGCAGACACTCGTCAGACATTCTCTGGGTGAGGAGGAGGAGCCGTCTACCCTAAGAACTCCAACCATCCACCCAGCCCTTTATCCATGTCTGTCGTTGACAAGGATTAAGCCTCAACTTTACTACGTGCCAGGATTAGTATCCGTGCTGCTGAGGGCGCGGCAGGAGCCACAACCTGGGCCTTCGTGGCCCCCGCCTGCTGGTGGAGATGGGCGGGATGATCACCCAGCGGGCAGATGCCAGCAGAGAAGTAGCAGCAGGCAATGCACACTCCTGAGAAAAGCGGAGCAGGACGGACTGAGTGAGGTTCAGGAAGAAATGCGTCATTTTAAACAAAGTGTCGGGGAACGTGTACCTGATAAGAGGGCATCTGAGTCAGGATCTGAAGGTGCTAACAGGACTGCTTTTTGGACAGATGTTAATTTGGAAAATAGGAAACTGTAAGCCCAAGAAGCACTTGGTTCTATACTCAGAACGGTGTCAGAACGTTGTTTACGTGATGACCCACCTCCCTTTCCACGTTTCATCTCCTGTAACCTGTGTGCCAGGTGCTGCCCAAGCACTTTCTAGAGAGGAGTGTCCAGCCCCAAGAAAAGGAACAGGTAGGTAAGGGATGGGAAATCGATACCGGCAGGATCCAGGGGGCATCATCAAGGGCTAAGGCCTGGCATCTAACAATAGGAATGGCCTTAGGATGCTGTATTGAAAGAGGTGAAAATCTGGATTTTTACATAAAATTTCCCAATTTTAAAATGTTGGAAAGCAATAAAAAGCTTTTAAAATCATCATGGAAGCAAAATATTTTTTTTCAGGACTCCGTCTCTGGCAGAGTTAACAGTGACAGGTAGACAGAGGAAAACATCTGCAAGGACACTGTCCAACATGCACCCGACCCCACCCGAGGCTAGCTGTAGTCCTATCTGAAAACAGCCTGCTGTCCAGGGACCGCGTGTGCCCAGGGACCGCGTGTGCCCAGGGACAGTGCACACTGGGATCTTGCGACCCTGCGTCCTACGTGTAGATGGAATACAATGCCTGCTGGGGACCTGAACGCAAAAACAGTGGACCCTTCAGTAAGAGAATACATCGTGTTGCTTATGTGGTTATTTTCAGTTTGCCTCTGCTCCAACAACAAAGCTGCATTTGGCAAAATCATCCAGCGGAAACGCCGTCGCGATTCAAACTGTTTTTCTTCCCCTTTCACTTGCTATTTCTAAATTATCTTATCAATAATGTATTAAAGCAATACTCAAAAATGGAACAGTCCTGCACCTTTAAGAAAATATTATTTTTCCTGAGGTCCTATCAAGGTAAATTTCATCAGTATTCAAAGAATGAGCAAAGCACTTCAACAATTTATTTCAATAAAAGAAGACTTAGCTGAAAGGAGTATAAATGATGAGAACTTGCTTTAAACTGATTTATTCCCTGCAGCAATAAAAGGGATGTTTCTTCACTCAGCTGTTTAATATGCAAATATGCAGAACGCCCAGCCCCTGACAGCACACCATTAATAAAACCCTGCAGTGAGCGGAGCGCCCGATGTTTCATCCTGATGAAAATGCATGATGATGATTTTAGACTGTGGACTTTGAGAGCTGGAACAATGTGCTTTCCTACTGATGAAACCCCACTAGTCACTGGGGGGGGGGGGTGCTGGAGGGGGCTTTCCTGGTAAATGCTGGGGTTTCTGTAGCTGGAAGTAAGAGCACCAAAACTGCTGCAGGCTGCTAGCCGTCTGTGCGACCAGGGTTCCATCACAAGATGCGGGGGGAAGGGCGGGGCAGCCCACGACAGAAGGCGTGGAGGGCTGGGACAACATCTTGGGGGAAAGTGGCAGAGAGTTTGCGCCCTCGGAGGCAGCACCTGCTGTACTTTCCACCCCCGTGGGGCAGGAATCTGTGGAGACGGCCCAGGGTGCATCTCTGTCCCCGTGACTGCTCTCATCTTCACGGTGGAGGAGTCACTTTGGAGTCACTCTCAGACTCTTCCAACAAGTGCACTGAAGACGAAACTGGAAATTGTCTTTGTTAGGTCACGTGTTTGCTTTTTCCACTATGATCCAGGATTGGTGTTAACAATGCAGAGGGATTATACAAAAGCTTTCCATATTTTTTCTTCTTTACAACTTCAATATTCTCCAAATTTTCTATAATGAGTGAGCCATGCGAGATCGCAAAAGGGGTGATTCTAAACATGAAATCCATTGTTTTTAAAAAGTCATCTAGGTGGGCGAGGGCCCAGGGCCATCTAAGGTCTTTAATGCTGGGGAGGGTCTGCGGCTTAACGCATGTTGGACTCTCTGCAAGCCTGGTGCTCACTCTCAGCGTCAGTGTCCGCGAGAGGGCGGGATGGGCACGAGGAGAAGCGCTCGCATGTCGCCGGCACATGGCCAGTGCCATCAAAGTGCTTGTGAAATAACCCACAAGTCAGGTGAAATATCTCAAGTATCTTAGTTGCTGAGAAGAGTTCTCTGTAAAAACTATTTAACTAGAGATAGGAGACAGAAATGCTGGGGGTCCTTTTCCCCCTTTTAATATTAAACTTGCTATACAGTACACTTCTTGTCCAAAGTGGCTCCAGTTCTGAGAACTTCTGGATTAAGACCCAGCTCGCACAGCTGACTGCGGGTGTCCCAGGTCAGATCCCTCACCTCCTATGCGCCTCACGTGCTGGCTACATTCAGTGTGACTCCTGCTGATTTTCCCGAGTTTCTTGAGGGTCCAACGTGATCATCAAATGCAAACATTTGACACCAAACCTGGCCTCGATCAAGCTCACCATTTACCGGGACTTCCACAGACATCAACACGAGACTTCCTGACGCCTCGTCAATGGAAACGCTGTTAGCGTTTCATTCAGTTTCATTCAGGGGAAACCAAGGGTGGATGATTTGAACAAGGCCACACAGCTGTGGCTTGAACCTGGAGTTTCCTGTCGCCAAACCCTACACTACCAAACAGACTTCACCCCAGATCCTAAAAAAAAAAAAAAAAAATCAGATATCATGATTGTTCAAAAATATATGGGAAGAGTAAGTTTCTAGCCATTTACTGCTATTTTCAGTTATAATTTACATTCAAACCTTCAAATACATCCCTCCATTTATGTACTGATTTTGAATACATTGAAAACAAGGTTACAGGTGAGGAAGACAAAGGCAGACAGCAAAGAGCAGGTAAGAGTAAGTGTCCTATGACCATACTGTTACTTTAAAAGCTCATTTATTAGAGAAAGAGTGCTCCGACGGTCGTATGTGAAGTTTTCCTCAATGTTCAACAACTTGTGAATAAGACGTCCACAAACTAGTTCTTCCAATGTGTTTCTTTCAGGAAAGATGCACCTGTTCAAAACAGCTGGTGGCAGCAGTTTCCCCTCCTCTCAAACCCAGAGCCATGCCTCCTTCTCGCGGCTGGTACGTTCTCAACATCCAACCAAAATTATAACTCTGTGCCAAAGGAAAAAGGGCTGTTGGGTTGTATTTCCAAATATTTCAATTATAAATCAATCGTTTAGCAAAATTCAATGAGGTTTGCAAAATTTCCCTTTGAATCAGCTCCCACGGAGGATCCAAAAAGTCTTGGGGGCAAAATTTCAAGCGGTCTCTTGCAGGTTTTAGTAAACTTCTCCAAGCTAGTACTTTCCACGTTTCTGATTTTATGTGCTCGGTAATACGCCCTCATAACTCAAATGGGATGAACCAATTAAACATTTCCCTGTAGTCTCTAAAATAGCTGCTCTTGGCATGTTTTTTGCATGGCACAAACCTCTGTGGGAGGATACGATAGAAATCTTGCACTATTTAAATATAGAATTGGGACATCAAAGAAAGGGTTGTATTGAAATAACATGGATAATTAAGGAAGTGGAGAACAGTAATAACTGATTTACATAAAATGCTAATGAGTCTCTTGACTTGTTTGGCAATTTGCACTTTAGGCTTGGTAACTGTGGCTCCAAATTTATGATCTAATTTTTATTTTAATATTTTCTTTCAGCAAGTTGTAACCAACACTAATGGGTGCCTGCCAGCGTCTAACTTGTTCTCCCTTTAACCACCTAGAAGCTTCTTTCCAGATCAAGCACACAGACTTGGAGGCGAGACTGGTCCAGGTCCTCCTGTGTTTGTTGGGTTTCTTTTCAGGGCAGGGTGCGGGTCAGGGTGCGGGTGGAGATGACCGATGATACTCAAAATATTCACAGCTGGCTGAGCTAACTGGGCTGGAGAGTTTGGAAACAAACATGATACTGAGATCCAGCGTTCCCGTGCAACTGTTCCTCGCGTTCCGAGGGGCAGACTGGGACTCTAGACCCAGGGTAGCACTTACTTTGCACCACAATCTGGTGCTTTCGCTGCTGAGAAGTTACAAGCTCTGAAGAACCCTGTCTCAGTCTGCTCTTCCAGCGACCTTGCCTCCTGGGCCACAGCCTCCCAGGAATGAGAACGAGGGCTGGAACGGTCAGTTCCTTCAGGACATGGCTGCGCACTGACCTTCAGCCTACCCCGTTTCGCTCCGAGCTCTCTACGCATGATCCACTGCTTTCTCAGGCTATTCCCCCTTCACCCCATTGATGGGTTTCAGAGCCACTTAAATTCCAAGTCCTGACGCGCCGCCGTGGTGACCAGGGCTCTGGGCCCGCTCTCTTATGGATTGCACAAGGTCACCACTGGGGAGAAGGAGGAGGCAGGCAGAGCATTTATCAGGATGTATTGCTTTACTTTTTCTATCCATCATCAAGGCGATGATTCTATTTTAGTGAAAATCCATTGAACTCCGATCAAGTCAGATGGCTGTTATCATTGGAAACTCAAGAGCTATCAGGCCGTAATCTGTACAAATGTCGGGTCCCAGAGTGGGGGCTACAAGCCAGAGCACGTCTTCTGGGGAATCTCTGTGGTCAGGCTTATTTTTGACATTTCATCTGATCATTTTCAGTATCTCTTTAGTTATTCTCTCTGTGGGTTATAAATTCGTTTATGCAAGGTGGAAGCGGCTGACGTGCGCAATTCCAGCATCGTCTGGAGACACCGTGGCTTCCCCGGCCATGCTGCACCGCTTACTACCAGCCCGACCAGGGCCGGGCTCTGTCAGCACGTGGGTGCACCGGAATGACCGCAGACACCTGAGCAGAAGTGCCCACACACATTCCAGCCATCATCAGAAACCACCAGATACGACTACACGACACTGGGCTCTCTCAGTGTGCACACTTTCTGACCACCACACGAGGCTACAGAAGGCAACGTCAGCAGGTGCTTCCGCCTCCCCGTTGTATTTTTATGGCAAATGCCCTACGTGTCTTTGCACGTGCTTGGAATGTTTCTGGCTATGGTCGTCACCTTGAACATGTGGGGGAAAGAAACAGAAATTCCAAAGTGCCCTGAAAGATTCTCTTTGGCTTGTCTCCTGATTGTGGATTTCATTGAAGCTGACATGTGAACAAGATCATGTAAACGTGCCTGCATTGGGAACTTCACTGGAGGAGGAAGAGCGGCGGCGGCGATGACAGAATGGCTTCTCATCCAGGGGCTGTGTAACTGTCACCTCTCCCAATGCCAGCGACTTGCCCAGAAGTTGTCAAGGATCCCCACGCTACCACTGCCCCTCGGAAGGCCAGCCCCTTAGGTGGCTGAGAAGGGATGCAGCTGGGCACCCAAAGTTTCATGCCTGAGAGTGTTCGTTACACCCGCTTTTTAAAATGTAAAGTGATCTTTCCAAGCATTTTTTATTGTGAATCCCTTACCTTCACTCCTTTTTGTTAGTGAGGCTAATTGAATATTGACTCTGCATTCTTAAATAAATTCCCATCCTAAATAACAGCATCAAAAATAAGAGCAGTTATTTGACAAGACCAAGGTACTGACAGGGTTAGTGCCTTCTGGGCGTTCGGAGGGAGAAAGCACCACACGCCTCTCCCGGCTTCTGCTGACCAGGGAGGACCTTGGTGTTTGCTCTTGACTGGATGACACATCATCCAATCTCTGCCTCCATCTTCACACCCTCTTCTCACCGAGGGTACATCTGTGTCTCTGGTAAGGACCCTTTAATTGTATTCAGGGTTTATTCTAATCCTGTGTGATCTCATCGGGACTCTGACCTTCGGGACATGTAAAAAGATCCCATTTACAAATTGGTCATTTATGAGATCCCCAGTAGATACGAGTGAGGAGGGGACAGGGGCACTGTCCATGGAACCTGGATTGAAACTGCAGGGCTCTGAGCTCTTGCACCTGACCAGCACACCACAATCCACACTGACAGGTGACTCGATTTCAGCAGGCATCTCTGACTATTCTAGATATTTCTTCAAGATCAGATTGAGTAGTTCCCACCAGGCAGGGTACCAGCACAGCTCATGGCACCAAGACGGTCACCATAAATTGTCCTATATATCCAGAATAAACTAGCAACACTGGGAGCTCGGGACAGCATTTCCTCCTGACCCATGGGGAGGGTCAGAAGAGGTAGCTGCACAGAAAATGTGAAAAAATGTGCCCCTGGGGAGGACATGTGCCTGGAAGTGATCACAAGCGAGTGACCTTCCTCAACCCCAGAGGTCTGGGCTGTGGTGAGACTGGACATGCTGGTGGAAGAGAGCTGGGGAGCAGGGGTGCCCATGAGCAACACTGCTGCAATGATGCAGACAAGTCCTGGCATCAAAAGTGAGTTTCTGAAATCTCCCAGGAGCAGGGATCCTTGGCCCCATTCACTGTGCTTACTTCTTCTTGAGAGAAAACAGAAACAAGGCAAGGAACCCATCTAAGTTATTGGTGAGTAAGGATGAAGGCATAAAGCACAGCTACTCGCACAGAATTTGTTCTATGATAAAATCTACTGATGAAAAAGGGGTGTGTACCCAAGAAAGAAATGTAACATGGAAGGTAACTTTTATTCTTCCCTTAAACAAAATCTCTATTAAGTTATTCTGAACAGAGATTTCTGAACCACTTAAAGAATGAAAATGAGCCCCCAGACACCTGGCTGCACGTTGCAAGGAGGACCGTATTTAAAGGACTAAGTCAACAGTCCATTAAATAATGCCCAGTTTTTAGCAAAAACCAGCAAAAAAAGTTCTAATTTCAGGATGGAAACTAACGACATTTGTATTGGACATCTTAGACTCACGTGGCCTTTTTTTCAGCCTCTCGCTAAGTGAGTCTCTCAACCCAATACTCCGGCAAGCAGGGTGGGGTCTCCTTTGGGGTGGCTAGCACGGCACACAGAAGGATGCTCAGCAGAGCCCTGGGCAGACCCACCAGGTGCCACAGGACGTGCGCTCCTGAGTCATGAAACCAACATTGTCTCTGTGAAGAGTCTCTGGGGGCCAACACGCCGCTAGATTCCACGCCTCCAGGTGAAGAACTCTAAAAGTTAAGAAAACGTCTTTCCAGGAGTCCCCTGCAGCTCTGTCCTGAGCACAAACCTGTCCCACCAAACACTAGGTGCCATCACATGAGATGTGGACAAGGCAGTGAGGTACCGTCATGTTCCTGATCTCCCTGAGGCTTTTCTCTGGCAGCCCAGGGCAGGGTTGTCTGCCCTCTGAGCCACTGCCACTCCTTTAGCTTCCTGGGTGCTGGAGAAGGACTGGCAGCAGTGGCGGTGACTTCCACTAACTCATCTGGCTTGGCTCCAGCAGGGGCTTCACTTCTGTATCAGTCAGGAAGCCAGGCCTGAAGACCAGACTCAAAGCCATTCCTTCAGTTCTTCTCACAATTTTGTAAGCATCAAGCTGCCTTTATTAAATCCTTTTTTGGATGGAAGGCATAAAGAGGCTCCCATTTCCTGACCATGCCCTGATGGAGACGAACCATCATGAAATTTACCGAGCGGCGGTCATGCCTCTCATCAGGGAGACGGAGGCATGCAGACTCCCACATGCGGCCCGTGGACTCACTGTCCACTCCACTAAGAATGCACTTGCTCCACCTTCCCTCACCGCCCAGCTGCTTCCCAGAGGCGCCTGCCTACAAACTCCCACTTAAGATTTCAAGGCTCCTCTCACGTGGTTCTTCTCAGTAGCACACTTCCCTCCTCCGATCTGCCTTCTCTTCAGCCCCCACACCTTCACGCACACATTCTTTCTGCTACCTCTTGGTACATTTGTCATTGCACCTACCATGCTGAATGTGCCCCAATTTGTTCATATCCCTTACCCTAAGTAAAGGGCAGGGTCCTAATTCACTCTTACAGCCCCCAGGTAAGAATATAAGGAAGAATGATGAGAGCATGATGAATGGATAAACAGATGGATGAAACCCTGCTATCTGTCTTGCTGGCCTCACGAAATGCTGTCTTGTGGTTCTT